>ML345759.1:0-77833 GCA_005239505.1 Nicotiana paniculata | reverse complement strand
CTCCGTAATGTTCAGAACATGATTCCAATGAGTCTTGCATGCATTATATATATGTATCTATTTTACTCTACCGAGTCGCGCTATAGTCCGCTGGGTATGGAACCTATTGTGCAACCACTGATCAGTTGGGTTTACCGAGTCCTCTTTGAGGCCGGGTATGATATGATGATGATGATGCCCACAGAGGCGAATGTTCTATGATGATGATGATGCCCACAGAGGTGGATGTTCAAAAAGATTATGTATATATGTATCATGCGTTTCATGTTAATGTCTCTTATAAGCACTCGGATGCTACAGGTTGTATCTCCTACATCTCTCTTTACATTACTGTTCTTATTTATGTTTTCCTGCCTTACATACTCAGTACTTTATTCGTACTGACGTCATTTTATTTGTGGACGATACATGTCGTGCTGCAGGT
The DNA here is from genome assembly GCA_005239505.1 of Nicotiana paniculata. Taxonomy (NCBI): domain Eukaryota; kingdom Viridiplantae; phylum Streptophyta; class Magnoliopsida; order Solanales; family Solanaceae; genus Nicotiana; species Nicotiana paniculata. The sequence goes on along the minus strand of ML345759.1, from coordinate 77,409 downwards.
CCTGATAGACAGGTGTCAACTCATGTATAGTTTGGTATGACTTGTTGGATAATTTTTGTTGTATAGTCTTTCATGGCAGCGTTGTAGCTCGTACCTTTTATGAAGTTTCTTAGAAATCATGTCATCCTATGTGATGTATGGTCATGATCCATATCTACCATTGTATTGATCTCGTTATCCCTTAAAGATAATAAGAAGGTTAGATAAAATGTATGTTGGTGCTCGGCAAGTATGGCCCGGGTGCTAGTCATGATCCTCCAGTTTGGTCGTAAGAATCTTCAATTTCAGGTCAGAAAATGTCTAACTCAGTAAACGCACATGAAAACAACGGTCCTGAGGATCATGGAAAGAATGGCGCAGCTGCTTCAGGTGTCGGTGTACCACAGCAAACCCTAGGGGGGAACCAGTGCAAATCCCCATCGATGAAGGCTCACGCAACGCTCAACATGTCGACGTAAGCTCTCATACAGACGGGAGTGTGCACAATGGAGACCAGCATGAAGCACAGAGAGCCCCTTCCCGAAGGAAAGGGAAGTTAGCCTTCATGTCATTTTTGAGATGTTGCAAGAACAATAGGTGGCTATTGCTCAGCTACAAAGCCATCAGAAACTCCAAGCACAGCACTACCAGAAACAGCTCCTCGAGTCAAAAAATCACCAGAAAGGTCGAGCAATAATGGGTCAACAGCCGATCCCGCTATTATGAAGATGCTCGAGGACCTCACAAAGAGGATTTAATCAAGCAAAAAGAAGATAGAAGATAAAGAAAAAAATGTGGAAACCTATATCTCAAGGGTAGATCAGATCCCAGGAGCACCCCCGATTTTGAAGGGTGTTGATTCAAAGAAGTTCGTAAAAAAGCCATTTCCATCAAGTGCGGCTTCGAAGCCCATCCCAAAGAAATTCAGAATGCCCGATTTCCCGAAGAACAACAGGACCTCGGACCCCAATTAGCACATTACTACTTACACTTGCGCTGTGAAAGGAAACGACTTAAGAGATGACGAGATTGAATCCGTCCTATTGAAAAATTTTGGAGAAAAACTATCCAAAGAGGCCATGATGTGGTATCATAACCTGCCCCGGAACTCGATAGATTCATTTTCCATGATGGCAGACTCTTTTGTGAAGGCACATGCTGGTTCCATCAAGGTCGCTACGAGGAAGTCTGACGTCTTCAAAATCAAACAAAGAGAGAATGAGATGTTAAGGGATTTCGTAACCCGCTTCCAATTTGAACGGATGGAATTACCTTTGGTCTCCGACGATTGGGCAGTACAAGCCTTCGCTCAGGGCTTGAATGAACAAAGCTCAATAACTTCGAAATAGCTGAAGAAAAACTGAATCGAGTATCCCGCCGTAGTTTGGGCGGATGTACATAACAGGTATCAGTCGAAGATCAGAGTCGAGGACAACCAATTGGAGGCCCCCTCGGGCTTCGTGTATCCCAGCAGGCTCTTAACAAAGGAATCAAGGCTCCTAGAAAGATATCTGAGGCCAAGAAAACAAAGGTATCAACCGTACATAGAAAATCGGAGAAATATCACGAGGTGTAACATACCTCGAAGTGACCAAAGGATGGACCGAGGACAGAATCCTCGGGGACTCGTGAAAAAAGCAGGGTTCGACAGGCACACTTGGTCGGTAGAGGCACCCCGGCCATCTGAGTACAACTTCAACATTGATGTTTCACACATCGTATCGGCTATAGGTAAAATTAGGGAAACCAGGTGGCCAAGACCTGTGCTATCAGATCCTTCGCAGAGGAACCCCAACCTGATTTGCGAATTTCACGGTACTCGCGGTCATAGGACAGCTTCGAGAAGAGGTGGCCCAACTGATTAGCAAAGGGCACCTTCGAGGGTTCCTCAGCGACCGAGCTAAAAACCTATTTCGGGAAAGAGAGGCGAACAAGAAAAATGAAATGGAAGAACCACGACACATCATCCACATGATTATTGGAGGAGTAGAAGTCCCTCGGGCCTGTTTTCAAGCGAACAAAAGTATCCATCACTAGGGAAAAGCGAACTCTGAGCTACATACCTGAAGACGCCCTTTCATTCAGCGAAGAAGACATCAAAACCTTGTCTCAACCTCATAATGACGCACTGGAAATTTCTTTTCTGTTGAATAAATTTCAAATTAAACGTGTGCTCGTGGATCCAAGTAGCTCTGCCAACATAATTAGGTCGAGGGTGGTAGAGCAACTCCGGTTGCTCGACCAGATCATGCCCGCCTCCTGTGTCCTCAATATTCAACATGGCAAGTGAAACAACCAAAAGGGAAATCATCCTCCCAGTCAGTGTGGCTTATACAATTCAAAACACCAAGTTTCATGTCATCGAAGGTGACATGATATACAATGCATTACTCGGAAGGCCATGGATTCACAACATGAGGGCGGTGCCATCGACCCTTCATCAAATGATGAAGTTCCCTATGAAGGATGGAATAAAAATAGTATACAGGGAACAAGATGTAGCAAAAGAAATGTTCGCAGTGCACGATTTGGCACCGACACCTTCTACATTGAAGGATCCCAAAAAAAGCAAATAGTCGAGTAGCAATCGCAAACTGCATCCTCGAATGAACGAATAAAGGATCATGACGCGTCCTCAGAACGAACAACTGAAGCATACCGAGGCTTGAACACCACCACAGCTAAGGTACAATCCTATTCCTCTTTCCTTCACATTCTACAGTAACCTATGTGCAGGTGTTCGAAACAAAAAGAATCGGAGCACCCTCCAGCTCGAAGGCCTTAGGTTTTAAAGCATGTGTTGCGCTCTTTTTCCCTCACGCCGGATTTTATCCCAAATGGGTTTTACTGACGAGGTTTTAACGAGGAAACACCCATATGCTACCTAAGGAGAACACACCAAGTATTCAAGGCTTCTCTTCGATAAACCTCAAATACTGAGGGGCATTCCCCCGGGAGATCATTGTAACACGCCAAAGAGGGTCTCGACAGGAGAACAATGCATAGGACCAAACGTTCAAATGAACCGTGTCCACATAGAATAATCGAACCCTCGATGGTGAAAAATGCGTACTTGTACCAAGTAATCGGAGAAGAATCTTTTATCATCAAAATACTTCGCGCGTCATAGAAGTTTTCTATTTTCACAAGAAACAACCCCAGGGCCAAAAATTTACCGACCACTCGAGAACTGTCCTTGACAGTCACCCCATCGAGTCACCAAAAACTTTAAACCATAAGACCTTAGGGCTGGCAACCTCGAGCTCATAAGCCCTCCATGAGGCAATATCACCAATGTAAGCTCTCCATGAGGCAATATCACCAATGTAAGCCCTCCATGAGGCAATATCACCAATGTAAGCCCTCCATGAGGCAATATCACAAATGTAAGCCCTCCATGAGGCAATATCACCAATGTAAGCCCTCCATGAGGCAACCAATATAAGCCCTCCATGAGCCAATATCACCAATGTAAGCCTCCATGAGCCAATATCACCAATGTAAGCCCTCCATGAGCCAATATCACTAATGTAATCCCTCCATGAGGCAATATCACCAATGTAAGCCCTCCATGAGGCAATATAAACAACATAAGCCCTCCATGAGGCAATATCAACAACATAAGCCCTCCATGAGGAAATATCAACAACATAAGCCTTCCATGAGGAAATATCAACTCCGACTCGGGGACTGTCCTCGAATGTAGGCTCATCAATTTATCTAACTCAAAGCCATAAGACCTCAGGGCCGGCAACTTCGAGCTCATAAGCCCTCCATGAGGCAATATCAACCCTGACTTGGGAACTGTCCTTGACAGTCACCCCATCGAGTCATCACAAACTCGAAGCCATAAGACCTCAGGGCCGGCAACTTCGAGCTCATAAGCCCTCCATAAGGCACCAATGTAGGCCCTCCACGAGGCAACATCACAATTGTAAGACCTCAAGAAAGGCATGTATAAATTTGTAAGACCTTAAAAAGGCATAATCCCAATATCAAAGTCAAGGCTATATATTCGAACTTGTAAGATCCCTAAAAAGGCATACCCTCAATATAGACACCAAGACTATCTCACTCGGGGGTTAAAAGTCTACGACCAAATACAATGACAACCGTCATAAGGCTCCGGCCAAACTAACACAACTCGGAGACGTCCGACTTTTGCCATAAAATCACAAGCCTTCAATTACTTCGAAAAGAATCGGTTAAATGTCGTATCGACCTAATGCGTAAGAGCCTAAGTCGCCAGCTACAGTCCGTACCGACCCAAAGCGCCTCAGGGCCGATTTAAAAACCTAACGGCCGATGAGCTCGAGTTGAAACCCGACTCGGAGACTGAGCCCTAAATGGTTAACTAAAGAGCCTCAGGGCCAAATATGTAAGAGCCCAAGTCGCCAGCTACACCGAAGGTCGTACCGACCTAACGCGTAAGAGCCTAAGTCGCCAGCTACAGTTCGAACCGACCCAAAGCCCCTCAGGGCCAATTTAAAAACCTAAGGGTCGATGAGCTCGAGTCGAAACCCGACTCGGAGACTGAGCCCTAAACGGTTAACTAAAGCGCCTCAGGGCCAAATGCGTAAGAGCCGAAGTCGCCAGCTACACCAAAAGTCTTACCGACCTAACGCGTAAGAGCCCAAGTCGCCAGCTACAGGATGTACTGACCCAAAGCACCTCAGGGCTGATTTAAAAAACTAAGGGCCGATAGCTCGAGTCGATACCCGACTCGGAGACTGAGCCCTAAACGGTTAACTAAAGTGCCTCAGGGCCAAATACGTAAGAGCCCAAGTTGCCAGCTACACCGAAGTTCGTACCGACCTAAAGCATAAGAGCCCAAGTCACCAGCTACAGGTCATAACGACCCAAAGCGCCTCAGGGCCGACTTAAAAACCCAAGGGCCAATGAGCTCTAGTCGAAACCCAACTCGGAGACTGAGCCTGAAATGGTTAACTAAAGCGCCTAAGGGACAAATGCGTAAGATCCCAAGTTGCGAGCCTAAAAAGCCTTAGGGACAATTTCTAATGTCACGCCCCAAAATCGAGGGACGAGACCGGCGCCCAACCGGATGATCCCGGTCAAGAAGACCTGGACTGCATTTCCTACCCAACGCATCACCCCGTGTTTAAAATATACAAATTTTTAAATGAAATAGCAAATGGAATAAAAGTGTGAATTTATAACATAAGTCCATTTTCCTCTTTTAAGATTCAACATTTAATAATCCCAAAATATACAAACTAAGCACAATCGGGACCACGGTTACGATAGTTACAACTACTACCCAAAATATATATATACAACCCACACAGTGTTTATGGAGCCTCTAAGAATACTAGGAGTTTAAGCAATACTTGCCGGCAACAAGGCCCCGGCTATACCTTATAAGACATAAAATATACAAAAGAGTTGATAAAGACTACACACGGCCCCGAGAGGAAACGGGGCTCACCTGAATTGCTAGAGAGATGAAGAGGAGGCACCACTAACGGCGAACCGAGCTACCTGCTATAGAACCACCTACATCCATATAGAAGATGTACCTCCCCCGGCAAAAGAGACATTAGTACCATTGAATAGTACTAGTATGTATAAACAAACTTTACTCTATGTAAAATCAAGCAATACACATATGTGAGGCAGTTAAAGAAACCCAAAAAAATATTGCACAGAGATACAGAGAATCACAAATGAAGTTTCCACAGTTTCTTATTTCAATTGTTTCCCCTGTTGCGGCGCGCAACTCGATCCCACCTCACATCACATTACACCCTTATTTTTTCTGTTGCGGCATGCAACCCGATCCCATCTCACAATCACATTACACCCTTATTACTTATGTTGCGGTGTGCAACCCTATCCCACCTTAAAACTCTATTGCGGCGTGCAACCCGATCTCACCTTACAATTCTGTTGCGGCATGCAACCCGATCCCACCTTACAATTTTATTGCAGCGTGCAACCCGATCCCATCTTACAATCACATTTCACAGCAACAACCACCAATAATTATATCACAGGGATCTTCCTCATGAAGAATATAAGTTCATATCAACCAATAACTATGTGAAATCAAGGCACTATGATCCTTACCAATCAGTAATTCATATATGGTGTTGCCACAATCATTTAACTCAATAAAATCAGCCCATATTTACTTTCATCATTTTCTACACAGCCTTTAGCACTTTGATATGCTCAACAATGTAATTAATAGCAACATCAGCCAACAATTCAATCACAAAGATTCTCATCGTCAAGGATATTCATTCGTAACAACCAAGTAACCATATGAAATCAAGGCCACGAAAATCTTTATCAAACAGAGCCATATACGGTATGCCATCAACAGGTATCTCAATTAGTTTATTCCCGTTTCCTTTCCATTATTTACTACACAATATTTAGCACTTATATACATTTAACACTTTATTTCATTATCATTTCTTTCGTTTTGCATCACAACCTCTCATACCGACGTATTCAACATTTAGCGAGCTTTGCACATGATAGAATAAGCACAACGAATCACCTTTTCGCAAGCTCATATAACATGATAATCGACTAAGCAATTCAAAGAACGAAATCTTACACCTCGACACAGCAGGACAGTCAATTCACATATTCTCAAGCAAGAATTTCATACCGAGTGCTCGGACACCAACAAGATGACTCTACAAGGATTAAAGTTAGCCAGACATACCTTGTTTTGGAATTTTTCCTTAATTTCTACCACAATTCACCGGACCTTCTAGCACCTTCAATCTAGTTCACAATGTGGCATAATTGAACTTAGAATTAGGAATAACGATCATGTCTTGAACTCACTTGAGCATTCTATAAAAAACTAGGCGTTCCTTTAGATTAAATGGCTTCTTTTTAGTGAAAGATTACTCTAACTCATTTCCTTTTACTAGATTATGACTAGTTGGTTACATGCATGCAAGAATCCTACCCCCATCTTCTTGAACTTACCTAACCATGTTTCATTTAAACAAAAATATAGAAATTAAGGTTGATGGTCTAGAAGCTTACCTCTTATGGTGAATAAAATGGTGTCCTACTTGATTAGTTTCAGGCCTGAGTAGTGATGGAGGAACAAATTTGATGAAGTTGGACTCTCTCTAGAACCCACTCTCTCCTCTCTCTAATTTATCATAAAATAGGCTTAAAATGAAAGGGGTAAGTGTTTTAATGAACTGGGGGTCGGGTATAAATTTAGAAATTTAATAGTCCCGAAGCAGAAATGTGGTCAGGAATGCGATCCGCATAAATGGACCTCAAATGGGCCAAAAAGAAAAGCAGACTTCCCAGGTATGCGACCACTATGCAGTCTGCATACCTGTTATGCGATCACATAGTGTGTCACATAACTCCCTCCGCAAAAGTCAAGGTGAAAGAATGCGACAACTATGCGGCCCGCATTCGTGAAATGCGATCACATTCTAGGCCGCATAGTTGTCCTCAAAATAGACATCAAATTGTCCAAGTATGAAACCACTATGCGGTCCACATACCTTACTGCGATCGCATAGTGGACCGCAGACCTGCGCAAATCTGGAAAATTATATCTTTTTAGTCCTGGGGTACTTTTCACTCAAAAAGTGTCCGTTTTAAGAATTTCTACAGTTATAACAACACTGGGACCTATTTGGGCATCATTTTTAGCCATAAAATTTTACGGGTCTTTACATATAACCCTGAGGATTTCGTCTCAAAGTCCAATGAATCGGACTAATTATCGACAAACAAATCAGAGAAACCAAAGAATCTTTCATATATATATGTGTATTACAAATATGCATTTACAATGCTCCCACATGAAGGAGTCTTTACAAAGAACAAGGAAGGAAAAACTAGTTTGCTCTAGGGACCAGCTCCCTCGGAAGCCTTCAAATACCAGCATTGGCACCGGAAGAAAGGAAAAACTTGGAGTCGATCTCATCCGCCTTGGCCTACTTTATCTTTTTCGAGAGATCAAAGACCCTAGCATGAATCTCTTCGATATTCTCCCTCCGAAACCTACACCAGGCATACTCATTTCCCCTCCTCTCTCTGTCAAAAGCTCCTCTCAGCTCAGCCCGAGCATCGACAGCATCTTTCAAATAAACGACCACTTTCTTTCGGCCTTTACTCAAACTTCTTCAGCTTCAGCCCGGACGCCCACGACCTCGGCCTTCATATTCAAAAGATCAGTCTCGAGCTTGGCAATCCTGCTCATCTGAATCGAGCGAGCATTATGAAGTTGTACCTCGAGGGCAGAGGCCTTGGCCAAGGCAATCCTTTGGGCCACAACATGAACGCCAATCTGCGCCTTCAACGCATGGCATTCGGAATTCACTTGCCCGACCTTGCCCCAAAGGCGTTCCAGCATTTCCGTTTTTTTCTGCAGCTGAAGCACCGAAACATTAGTTTCCAAAAGCAGGAAAGGAAGCATGTACTCCTTCAGGATAAGGTTACCTGACGCTCGAGATTTCCTTCATAGTTTTGACTCTGATGCATCTCCGACCGAAGATTTATCAACTCTTCCATCTTCTTATTGCAAATAAGCCTGAGAGATTTTCCCTTTCCTAAAGCTTCCCGCAACCTAGTCTCACAACGAAGCAGCTCGAACTTGAGCTTGTCAAAAATCTACGGAAAAGAAGCTTCAGTTCAAAGAATGAAGATTCATAGGCTAAAAGCCAACAAATCCGATCAAAACTCACCTCGGAACAGAGCCGCTGAGCCACCTCAAAAGTTGAGCGTGCGTCTACTAGCCTGGCCCCATCAGCCCTAGTTGAACCGCTCTCAATAGGGGCATGACCACTTGAGACCCCACTTGGTTCGGGTGGCCCCTGGCCCCAAACGTCCCTCAAAGTACCTTCGAGGGTAGAAGCAGACGGTGGTGGAGGACTCTTGCTGCTTCCCTGTCGAGGAACCTCTCCCTCAAAACTAGAGGTCTCAGGCCTAGGAAAATCGGCAACCTCGGAAGGCTCCCTGGCTCGAGCCGTAGACGAAGAACCATCCTCCTGAGGGGACCTGATATCCAGTGAATAACCAAAGCATATGAAGTCCTCTCCAGCGATGCCATCTCCTTTGTGTCTCTGAACAGGCCCCGCCTCAGTGAGAATGTCTTCATCCATCGAGGACCTTTTCCGCATATTATCTCCCCTCGGCTCCAAAGCCGATGGTCCTTCCCTCTCCTCGAAGAGGCACGACCTCACCTCTGAGAATCCACCAACACTTGCGGTAGCGGAGTTAATACACATAAAAGGAAGCATTCCTCAAAAGGTAATCACTTGGCTCATATTGTGGTGCTTTGCTTCCCATCTGCCCTTCGACAGATCTAGTTACTTGCATTCATCATAGGACGACAAAGATGCCAGCCTCCGAGTCCAATCCGTAAGATGGGGGATCTCTTCCGGCATCCACGGGACCGCTGAGAAAGAGGAAGAAACATTCTTATAAATCAACCGAAGTAAAGGGAACTAAGGTACGACGTAGCTTACGTTTGAAGTTCCATTTCTCGGGGAACGAAAGGAACTCTGCAGGAATGATATCAACGGTCCTCACTCGGACAAACCGACTCATCCATCCTCGATTCAGGTCCTCGTCGTCACATGCAATAAAGGGCTTGGTGGACCGCATTGTAGCGCAACCAGGCCCCGACAATGCAGAGGCCGATATAATCTGATAAGGAGGCTAAGTGTGAACTCGAGCTCAGCCTTTTCGGTAAATTACCTCATCATAAACACTATCCTCCAGAAGGACGGATGGATTTGATCCAGAGTTACTCGATACCTTTGGAAAAATTCGAGCATAAGGCGGTCAAGGGGACCCAATGTAAATGGGTACGTATACACGTTCAAGAATCCTTCCGCGTGAGCCATAATATTCTCTTCTGGGGAAGGTATCTTCACCATCACATTTTCTCCCCATCTGCAATCTCTCCTCATGGCATCGAGATTGTTTTCTTCTATTGATCATATGAACCTCGACGCATGCTCTCGATGGCCCGGGGCATCGAAAGGTTTCTCTAGTGCAAAATATTTCTTCAAAGCAAAGCAGCTCGTGGTTAACTCGTCGTACGCCGATGTAGCACCGGCCGGGCGTGATGCATAGGCAAGGTTTTCCTCTTCTTGGTGAACAGATTCGGGCACGGGAGCAATAACTACTCAAGCAAAGATAAAAATGAAGAAATGAAAACAAGTTTTGCAAGATGAGAAAGGGAAGAGAACGTTGAAAGAAAATCTAGTTTTGCAAAGTTGCAAGACTTAAAATGAAGAGGAAGCAAGAATATATATATAGAGAAAGCGGTGGCTATTCAACTACATTGAAAGACATTTAATTCTGACAAAGTTGTCATAACTTTTGGGGAAATGTACCGGTGGGGCCACCTCGATCACTTCACGGTCATGTCACGTAAATGACACTGTCACACGGCGTTTGAGAGATTGAAGCCTCCATGCCGACCTAGCCTCGAGAAGGTGTCCGGTCTCGAGGGGATCTACTATTGCAAGTACGGGTACCGAAGGGCTAAAATCGAAGCTTGAAAGTCAACTTTTGCGTAAGCATTGCAGGTTAAAGTTTGGGAGATATGTAACAAAGAGATATTTTATTTTAAAAATTCATTTACAAGGGTATTTCTACAAAAATTCCCCCCGAGGGTTCCATATACAGAAAAAGAAAAAAGCAAAATAATAGGTGAATCTACTATTCGCCTTCGGTGCTGCCTGAGCTGCTTTTAGGTCCCTCATCTGATGTATTCAGCACTGCCGATTCTTCCTCCAAGGCCCTGGATTCTTCGATCTCGATATAGAGATCAACACCTTTAGCGCTCACCTCCTCGAAGGCTTGTATGCGGGCATGAGCAACTGCCCAAGCCAATTTTAGCTCGGTCTTCTCAGATATCTCCCTGTCCCAGTCATTCGCAGCAGTATCATCCCTTTTATATGAGGATACGAACTCATCAGCCTCATACTTGGCGACAGACAGTGCAACAACCTCCTCCTGAGGACCTCGAAGAAGGCCTTGGATCGAGGATAGCTTCCCCCGAAGCGCGTCCCTCTCTGAAGCCACGGCATCATTCAGTCGAGCCAGCTTAAGGATTTCGGCGTCCTTGGCCGCAACATCCTCTCGGAGCCGCTCCACCAGGGCATCCTTCTTCCTAATCTGAAAAGCACAGAAAATAAGTCGATCAGCACCAAGCATTGCAATTAAAAATAAAATTGTGGGTACCGGAATACCTGCTCGATGAAGTCGGCCCTCTCTCGGAGCTCTCTCCGAGCTTGCCCAGATGTTGATCAATTCCTCCTCTTTTCGGGAACATAGAGCCTCCAGCTCAACCGACTCTGACATAAGCTTCTCAAGCTCCTCTCCACAATGAGTCAACTCATCTTGCATATTGGAGAAGGCTTGGTCATATATCTTCTTGACCTGCAGCACAGAGGAAGAAAATTAGAAATAAAAAATAGAAAATCAAAGAACAGCATATTATTCGAGAATGGCGCCTGCTTTTGGAGCCTCTCGGCCTCCTCGAGGGAAATGGGGGCATCAACATCGGTCTCCTCCTCTACACCTTCAAAATTGTCTCTGAATGTATCATCTTCTCCATGAGAGGTCTCCAAACCGGGAACATTCCTGACTTCGGTATCTCGTATCTCCCCTGGAGAAAATAATGGGCCCGAGTGAAATCCACTGACAACATCAGCCTCCATCAAGGCTTCTTCCCGACCCCGGAAAGCTCCAGTAGAAAACCCTCTGAGCTCATCAACACGGACTTTGCCATGTCCAACAAGCATCTCGGGGACGCACCCGAGCCCTCCTCAAGGGTCTCCTCAATACAAGGCGGGTCCACATCGGCCGCCTCCAACTCAGCAGACGACCTCCCAATAACTTTCAAAGCATCAGCGCTTCGTTTTTTCATTTTTACCAAAGGGCAGGTATCATCACTCTCTTCCTCAGCTCACAGGCTTTCAGCGTCCGTTGAGGATAAGACCGTGGCATCGGTTTTGGTCTTCCGAGCCTTTTCCCTTTTGGATTTTGGAAACTCTGTCGAGGCCTTCTTCTTCCTTTTCTTGTCCTTGGCGGTCTTCGGAGCCTCTTCCTCACCAGGTAGGGGTTGTCTCATCCACACACCTTCGCCAAGGCCTGCACAAGCGTGTTATATCAAAAAACACCATCATTGAAAGTACTTACAAAGACTGAGAAAACAATAACAACAAGATCATATTGTGGTTCTTAGCCTGCCACTGTGTTTTAGCCAGCTCACGCCATATGCGTTTGTTGTATAGAAAAGCGGAGTCCAAAAGTTTGACCCACCCCGGAAGGTCCTGGACCGTGCGGGGAAACCAAACGATGGCTACACAATTAGAAGAAAATCACTCAAAGAGAAAAAGAGATGGAAAAACATACTCAATTCAGGGGTACTTAAGCTTCATGTTCCATTCCTCCGGGAACGGCATTCTATCAGCAGGGATGATGTCCAAAGTTCTGATTCTAACAAATCGGCTCATCCATCCCCAATCTTTATGCTCATCGATACAGGCGTGGAATGCCTTAGTAGATCAACGGTGCAGTTTAATTAGGCCCCCTCAGAGGAGACGAGGGCTATATAATCTTATCAAATGGTCGAGGGTGAAAGTCATTCCCTCGACCATGTTGGTAATGTGTCGAATCATATATACAATCCTCCAAAAATAAGGATAGATCTGAACGAGTGTCACTCGGTATTGATGAAAAAAATCAAGAATCACGGGGTCAATCGGTGGAGAGGAAGAATCTACGGGGCCTAAGGTAAAAGGGTATGTGTATACGCTGAGAAAGCCAGCGTATCGAGTTTTACCCGGTGACTATGCTTTCGTCAACTGTAGGGAGTTATACTCGGGCCACTTCCCCCAACGGCAATCAAGATTTACCCTCTCTGTATCGGATACTACACTTATATATAGAGACATGGGCTCGCATTGGCCCGGTGTAGAAGGGGGGGTTTTCAATCGTGAAATCGGAGATGGTGTCGGAAGGGCCAGGAATGCATTTCTCGATGGTAGGAGGAGTTCTTAACTTTCCCTTAGACATGCGTGATGAAGAAGCGGCTCCCTCCTTGTGAGATACCATTTTGGAACTTTTTTCCATGGTTATAACTATGTTTTGAAGAGAGAAGACGAAGAAGCAAATGCAGATAGAAGATAAGAGCGGAAAACACTTAGTAAAAGTTTACAGGTTTGAAGAAGATGTAAAATTATGAAAGGGAAAGTTATTGAAGTATTTATAGAGGCTCTTTGGTCATGCATTAGAGCGGAAAGGTCGAACCAATAGCGGTTCGTGGGTTTCTCGAGAATCGTGTTGACAGCAACCTCTTTGCAGCCTTTATGTCACGTATTTAATATTCTGATGAGGCTGATGTCATAATAGGGATATCAAAGAGGTAATAAGTCAAGACCATTTCTTATCACTTCATTCTAAGAAACGCAGGTACTATCTATATACGGCTAAAATCGGAGAGCCCAATTTAACGATCATTACAGCGATCAGAGGGCTTGAAGGTTCGAGCTTCGGCATCGAGGGGGAATATCAAGGGTCCTCAACCCCGAAGCAGTATAGATCGAGGACCATCATGGAAAGGCAGGAAACTCCCAAAAGGCACGTGATTAAAGCTGACCATGTGCACAAAATAGTACAAGCCCGTACAGTGGCATTAAATGGTTGTACTAGCCATCTCTCTTTTGTAATAATTACACATGTACTATGTTGGGATTCCCCCTCATATATAAAAGGGACCCTTGTCACTTTGTAAGACACATGATATTCAATTCAAGAAGAAGAACATCCTCTGCTCTCTAACTAAAACATTCTCTACAATTGTTTCATTGATTAATTGACTTTCATTTATTGTGTTCATTAGTTGTTCTTCATTTATTACTCGTTATTAATCACAAATAGGCCATCTTCGAGGCCTTCAATACAATTATATCATTTTCGACAGCCTCTTATCAAGCTCCTAAGCTCGACCTCGAGGCCCATTCCGACCAACCTCGAGATCCCGTCTCTCTATTGCTCGGTTTGTATAATCACGTTACCCTTCGCTCTTATTTCGTTTTCTCACTTATCACTTAGCATCTACTGCCAAAAAAACTGGTATTAAAATAGATCACGTATTTTTAGAACCACATAATAAAATACAATTATAATTACCATTTTTAAGGTAAACATTCTATGTCGGGTATACCCTTATGTTTACTTTGGTTATCTTATGACGCCCCTTCTGGCCCACTTACCCATGATGATAAAATAAGAAAGATATGTTACGTTGGTACTCGGTTGAGTAAGGTTCCGGGTGCCCGTCGTGGCCCATCAGTTTGGGTCGTGACAAAAGTGATATCAGAGCAGTTATGTTCTAGTGGAGTCTTGTTTATGGGTGTGTTGTGCACCACACTTATAAGCAAAAGGCTATAGGGCATTTAGGACTGTCACTCTTTCTTCTTACTCCAAATCGTGTGATAGAGCTCACTAATATGAATTCAAATTCCTAAATTCTATTTTATTCATACTAAGACTATACCTACATCTAGAAAGACAGTCTGTAAGGGATTGAATGTTGTTGCGAAAGAGTTGAGTCAGAGAAACTCGATTTTGCACCATGCTTATGATGAGTAAATGTAAGGTCTTCAGCAGATCATGTGTGTACTAAATGTGTATGCTTCTTGAGAAGGAGCCTTAAGGCAAGAACATCTATCCATCCCTAGGCTGAAAGGCAATGAGAGATTCAGAAGATAGATACAAGTTTCAACAAGTAAAAGAATCAAGATCAAAATTATTATTACAGTTCAGGCAGAGGAATATAAGAATTTTGAGTTACCTTCAACAATAACAGAGGTATGTACAATTGGCCACGCCCACCTCATTTATGCCTAATGGGGGCTGACATAAGTAGTATAAGAGGACGAATATCAGGATCCTGCTAGGGTTAGAATAACCCAAAATGGTGAATGGATTGTTTGCGTGTGTTGACATTTCCAAAGGATATTGAAAATGTGCTAATAGATTTCCTTGGAGAAACCCAAATGGTGCACTCTAAAATAGTACAACTAGATATGAGTACTACAAAGATAGAAATAGGAGCCTGGAAGGGATAAATATTACCTTAGTGTGGCTCCCATCCCTAGTAGAGAAAGAATGTTAGGCAACCCGAAGATCCAGTAGATGGAACAAGGGGAGCTAAAAGCAAAACAATGTCTTGTTCGAGTTTTCAAATTAAAGTGATAGACATAGATGTTAGCGGGAAATAAGAAAAGAGTTAATGAAGCATTATGAGTAAGATGTGATACATGGATGACAGTGGTAGATGAAAAAGATGACAGTATTACAGAGCTATAGTCAAGTGAAGGAAAATATGAGAAATGACAGGCCTTGAGGCAACAAAAAAGAATAGGTCATAAAGTCATATTCTCATTTTGAGAAATAAGTTTGTGACTCTAACGTGATTACCAGAAGGAAAAGTTAGACCCCCAGAGAAATAGAAACTAGTATGGAGTAGTGAACAAGATAAACTAAACATGAATTAGGGACTGAGTGATTTGATAATAGTCGGCATCATGAGAAATTCAGAGGTTGCATTCCGGTGATAATAGAATGGACGACAGAAAAATAACCTTTAAAGGTCATTCAGGAAGACGCTTTACTAAAGCAAGCAATTTGAGCAAAGTTAAGCTTGGACTGTATGTTCCAGTATACTAAGTGTCACTCTCGTGAGTAAAGAAATTTGTTATCCTTGGTACAGAAGGATTATCGCAAGGCGAGTAAGGATCATCGATGATGTGAAAAGACGCCTAAGAGGAAGAGGTAAAACATCTATAGGTAGCTCGTTGTAACACTAAATCATAGTACTCCTCTAAAGGCGGGGAATTTGAAGTGATGTGGCATTAAGTCAGAATTAAGTGGTTTTAGTAATTATGGAATGGTAAAAGAAAAAATGCGATAACAATGATGAGATTGAAATTATTCAAATCCTACAGATATGCTACGATTCCAAAACATTATGCAAACATGACTTCAAGGAGAGGAAGTAAGGGTTCCTACCCGAGATGTTATTGATAGATAAAGAGCTAGCGCGAGACTTAAGTTAAGACAAAGGAAATAACCCAAGAAAGATTAAGCGGAATATTGATATGAGAAAGGGTCAACGAATAGTTAGCAGTTGATTCAGGAAGAGCCTAGTTATGGCTAGACAAGAGGATACAGATAAATCAATAGATCATGCAAGATAAACATAGTGAAATCCCAACATAGTAAATTCAGTCTCGTAGATATGACTTCCTGACCGTTGAGATATATTCAGATAAGAGTTGGGGTAGTTAAATGTACCGCATGTATTATGGATGTAAAAGAGAATCCCACTGGGAAGACATTCAAAACTTTAGTTCAGAAGCAGCTGTACGAGCACATGAGTATGGAGGTAAGTAACTAAGGATAATTATAGGTGAGTACGTCAAAAATTCTATCGGGAACACGATGTAATAAGCTCACAGCTTTGCAAGAGTCATAGGGTCCTTCCTAAGTACTACAATGAAAGACTAGCTGAGGAAATCGGCAAGAAGGCTTCAACCTAAGCACAGTGACCTAAAGAGGAAATGGTATTGTAAACAGTCTCACAACAACATTGTATGCACTCCATAAGAAAGTGGCACCTATCATAGTTAATGAACGGGAAGTAAAATCAAAAGTAATGTTGGAGATCATATGAGTTGCATGAAAATTCCGGCATGCGTGGAACTAAGATAAGCTAAGTATGCACGCAACAAGGGGGCAGAAAGACCAGGAAAAGTAATTGCTTACGTTTAAAGAAAGCTGAGAAGGAACGAAAGGAATTATTCGATCAATGATCCAGAGTTAGTTATGTTATGAACGCACTTAAGATTTCGGAGTATTATCCAGGCAGCATATATGTTGACAATTATACATCCGTAGAAGACTCTGATATAAGTTAAAAGAAAGAATTGAGTCCAGGTCATAGACAAAGGATTAAATTGTTAAAAGATTGTATCATGGATATTCCACAACGCCTATGAAAGGCTAAAGTAATAGCTAATACCAGAAGCCGCAGATAGCTTAAACCTATATAAAGGCTAATCAGAAGGAAGAGGAAACTAAAGAATTACATCAACTAAGTAAATCAGGAGTCTGATTATTGGACCCAAAAAATTATAGATATCATGATTGAGAACTTTGCAGAACCACTCTTAATATCAGAGGTACAAGAGAGATAATACAGTACCCATATTCTATAACAGCTCTATGATAAATCTAGTTAGAAGAGTACTAGCCTTATAAGAAGTCAGTATGAAGCTTACACTGGATTGTGTATGCACCAAAGGTGCTAGTGTGATAATAGAGCTTCAAGTTGTGGATGTGAATTATACCTATATGGAAGGAAGGTCATGAAAGAGATAGAAGATATGACGAAATATTTTAAGTTAAGTAAGGTAAAGGTGAACAACGTACGAGATAGTAAATGTAGAAGCTTGTGAACAGTTCATGCTTCGGATAGAAGGCTAGAAGCGTAGGGATTCAGTATCCATGAATGATAGCGGCATTTTCAGTAGAATATCTTCCAACCTATGGTTTCTAAGTATCGAGAGGTCTAGCTAAGAGAGTAAAGGAGAGTTAGAGGAGATTCTATGTCTCGCTTAATGTTCCAGAATAACACAAGGAAATCGATGGTGCAAGCAAGTTGAAAGAAGGTTGTGAATAATATAGATATGTGTAGGTCGCAAGCTAAAGTATGGTAAAGCGACAAGGTTTTATGAAGACTCAGTATGGATAAGAAAGGGCGAGTGAGAAGGTTAGAGAATCGATAAGTCTTCGGGAGTAAGCCCATGAAAACAAGAGAGCTAGTGGTTTCTCTAAGTTATAGAAAGCTCAGTATAGCCTGAATAAACTCAAAGGAGTCTAATACTAGTAGCATTTATAAGAAATAGAATGATTCCCTAGTAGTGGAATGAGGATGTAATTGTGATAAATAAAGGATGACGTTTGGGCCTTCGATTAAGTAATGATTTGAAGAAAAAAAAGGGATTTCATGAGTTGTACGGGATTAGAATAACCCCCGTAGGATGAATCACGTTGGGATGCTATGAAATATGGTTATGGAAGCATGGTGTCGCCCCCGGGTGGATAAGTATAATCATTTGAGATGTTACCCAATGAGACTTGAGCCCTAGCGGCAGTGTTACATAAGAGGTCAATTTATCAGTATTAAGGTGAACAACAATGGATGGGTAAAAGTTACAAAGTATGAGATGAGATTAGACCATCCTTCTTAAGATGAACAGTGATGAAAAGGCATTAAAGGACTTAGATTTATGCATATAGGATAAGAAACGAGAGTAACCTGGAGTTTGGTAGCGTACCTACGTAACGATAAATCAAAGTAAGAGTTATCGTATAGTATGACCTACCTAGATGCAGTAAAGTCATATGAATGGATAACCAGGTCTATGAAATAAGATAGGGACATCTTATCAAGCTCTGTATATGTTCACAAAGGGAGGCCTAGATATTGGCTAAAAGGTGGAGGAAAAAGGAGAGAAGAGTCGCATAGGCGCCTTTACAAGGTCAGAGTCGTACAGGCTGCATGATAGAAGATAGCAACAGTTCGAGATTGGAAGGATTTCGATCACAATTAGTAGTGTGAGAAAGAGGCCTAAAAGGGGGAATGCCTTGGCCTTTGGAATTATTCACAGAACAGATGCCTAGATGGCAAGGAGAGTACTAAAGTATTCGGAAGACATAAGTCATGAAAATGATAAGTGTATCAGTCAACATTCGTTGACGAATGTTCTAAAAGGGGAATGATGTTACACTCCATGTTTTCGTACTTGAAGTACGCCATAAGTAAATTTATATAAGCCCGGAAATGAGATGTTACATCCCGCATTTTCGTACGTTAAAGTTTCATCGTAAGTTAATCGACATAAGTTCGGGAAGGATATTATTCTGTGATTATAAGTATTACTCTATTTAAAACAAGTTATC
Source organism: Nicotiana paniculata (assembly GCA_005239505.1). Classification (NCBI taxonomy): domain Eukaryota; kingdom Viridiplantae; phylum Streptophyta; class Magnoliopsida; order Solanales; family Solanaceae; genus Nicotiana; species Nicotiana paniculata. The sequence goes on along the minus strand of ML345759.1, from coordinate 58,425 downwards.
AAACTATATTCGTAAAGGTGAGTTTCGTCGAATTTTTACATTTTGGGATAAATACGATCTAAGCTATAATACCTGGTATTTATGGACTTGTGTCATACAAGGTACCACATGACCATGATAGTGAGGTGTATAAGCTGTAATACCTGGCATTTATAACATGTACTTTAGGGTGAGACTATGGTTAATTACATGATAAGGAGGTTATTCTATGAGCTATTTTTGCTGTATGATAGTCGTGTGCTACGTTTTGAATTCAAGTAAGTTGGGGAACAAAAGTTGGCAAAGGTCTTGACAAGTTACATTCATAAATTTGTTAAAACTTAGGTCAAATGTAGCTGAGCTTTTATCCCAATAAATTGGAATAAGGGGATGATATACCTTCCAAATTTAATATCTATGAGTCTAGTTTCTAACACATTTAACCGTTCACCGATACGACATCGGAGTACAGAGATATTCGCGTTTTCGCGAGACCGCGCAAAGCAGCTCCCATTGGACCCACAAAGTCGGGGTGAACTCCAGCTTGTATTTAAGTCAATTCTAAATCATTTTCAATCATTTTTATCGTAAAAAAAAAGTTTTTAAACCCTCCTAAATTCTCTCCAATGGTTCCTCCATGAGTGAAAACCTAAGATAAATATATGAATCCAACGCTAGAAACCCTGTGGTGCTTGCTAGATCGTAGTTCTTCATCTTGTGGTTGTTTTGGAGGGTTCTTCAAAGTGAAGTAACCTCGGGTCTGGTCTGGTCTAGTTTTTGTTGATTAAGGTAATAATCATTCCCTCCTTCATAAATATTAGATTCTCAAGGTGAACTACAAGTGTTTACACTCCAACTTGAACACCAAAAGTTGATTTAAGAAGAGAACACAACACCTATAGTGTTGTGGTGTCATTGAGGATAATTGTGGGCTGTGTTTGGCCGAAATTTCAAGTGGTTGATACTGTCTAAGGTGAGTATAACAGTCTGCTAATTGTGCTTAATATTTCTTGTATGTTGGTTAAGTTGTTAGGATAATAAACTACAAGATAATACTTGGATTAGCTTAAGTCACTTCTATGGTATTGTATTGCCATTGAGGGATGTTGTAAGCTAAATATAACTTGTATTTCAACTTGTAGCTACTTTAGGATGTATGTCTATTGTGTTCTTGTAGTTGCTTAAGGTTGTATTGATGTATATTAAGTTAAATGGTTGGACTCGACATGAACTACTGAATAAAGTTGCCAATTGAAGAAAGCTAGAGTTGTGGATTGTTTCCTTTGATGTAAATATATGGTATAAGGATGGAATCATTGATGAATTACTTCATTATCATATTAATGATGTTGTTAAGTTAATGTAAGGAGTCTATAAGGTGTGATATGGTTTATACGGATTCCAATCGATCTTGCCGCTCAAAATGATTATTGAACTAATCGGAAAGCTTATTGTGAATTATATTATTGTTGTTTGGGATGTTTGGTGAATTTTGGTAAAATATGGGATGTAGCTAAAATAGGGGAGGTGTTGTCCGTTTTCTTGTAGAATATTGGTTTTGAAATATGAGTGTTGGTTGACTCATTGTAGATGTAAGAAGATCATATTGAGCTTGGTTGACGATTGGAGAGAAGATTTCAAAGGTATGTTAAGGCTCTTCCTTCATTCTTTTGGAATGATCTAAAGTGAAACGAACATAATATACGCTATTTCATAATGAATCTACTCCTAGCAACTAAGGTTGTCCATGTTGTTCTTTCCTTACAAAGTTATTCTAAGAAAGTATGTATGATCCTTGAGTCCTAGTGAAGTTCATATTGATGGTATGACATCTACAATGTTAATCAAAGTTGCAACTACCTTACGTCACTCTGAAAGGTTTAGAGAGTGATTCTATGAGTCCATAATGCATTATATATAGTATCTATTTTACTCTACTGAGCCGCGATATAGTCGGCCGGGTACGGCACCTATTGTGAAACCATTGATCAGTTGGGTTTACCGAGCTCCACGTGGCCGGGTACGATTCTACCGAGCCTATGATAGCCAGGTACGTTTTACCGAGTCCTCTTCGAGGTCGGGTACTATATGATGATGATGACGCCCAAAGAGGCGCTCATATGCTACAGGTTGTAACTCCAATATCTCACGTTATATTACTATTCTTATTTATGCTTTCCTACCTTACATACTCAGTACTTTATTCGTACTGACATCCCTTTTGCCTGGGGACGCTGCGTTTCTTGCCCACAAGTCCCGATAGATAGGTTGAGAGTCCTGCAAGTAGGCTATCAGCTCAGGAGACTCAGCAGAAGATGTTGATTCGCTCCATTTGCTCCGGAGTTGCCCATTGGGTCAGTCTGATTTAGACATGTATTGAGTGGCATGTTAGGGCCATGTCCCAGCCTTATGATGTTTATGTACTCTTAGAGGCTTGTAGACATATGTTATGTATGTAAAAGATTGTATGGCCTTGTAGGCCTATGTTTAGTGTACGAGTGATCATGTCATCCTTATAGGCCCGTATGTTACATGTATAAGTTTCTATATCATGTTAGGTCATCCTATGTCTAGCATTTCCTTATGTTTTATGTTGGTTATGTTATGATAACCCTTTTGGCACATTTACCCATGATAGTACAATAAGAAAGATAAGTTACGTTGGTACTCGGTTGAGTAAAGTACTGGGTGCCCGTCGCAGCCCTCAAGTTTGGGTCGTGACAAAAGTGGTATCAAATAGTTATGTCCTAGAGAGTCTACAAGTCATGTCTAGTAGAGTCTTGTTTATGGGTGTGTTGTACACCACACTTATAAGAAGGAGGCTACAAGGCATTTAGGACTGTCACTCTTTCTTCTTACTCTAGATCGTGTGGTAGAGCTCAGGTATATGAATTCAAACTCTTAAATTCTACTTTATTCGTAATACAACGATACCTCATCCAAATATACAGTTGGTAAGAGATTGAATGTGGTTGTGGAAGAGTTGAGTCAGAGGAACTCGATTTTGCATGATGTTTATGATGAGTAAATGTGAGGTCTTTAGCAGATTATGTGTATACTAAGACGTGTAAGCTTCTTGATATGGTAAAAATCAATGAGAGAATCAGAAGGTAGATACAGGTTTCAACAAGTAAAAGAAGCAAGGTGAAGAGAGGTATGAGGTACCCAGTTAGTGATGATTATCAGTATTTACAAATGCGGAAGTGAAATATAAGTATTTTGAGTTACCTTCAACAAACATAGAGGTATGTACAATTGTCCAAACCCATCTCAGTTATGCCATATGGGAGCTAATGGATATAGTTTAAGAGCAGGATGGGATATCAGGATCCCACTGGGGTTAGTGTAACCCAAAATGGTGGATGATTACTATCCTTAGCTAACATTTCCAAAGGATAGTGTAAACGTGGTAATAGATCTCCTTGCGAGACATCCAGATGGTGCACTCTATAATAGAACAGTCAGATATGAATACTAGAATGTTCAGAAATTTCAGAAGATAGGCAGTGGAATCCTAGAAGGGTTAAATATTTACCTTAGTATGACTCCTGCCCCTAGTAATAAAAGAGAGAGAATGTTAGGCGTCCCAAAGAATCAGTGAGATGAAGTAAGGGGAGCTAAAAGTTATGGAACGTTTTGTTGAAGTCTTCAGAATAAGGTGACAGATAGAAATATCAGCAGGAGAATAAGAAGAGAGTTAATGAAATATTATGAGTAATATGTAATAAATGGGTGATAACGGTAAATCAAAATATGACAGAATGACAGAGTCTATAGTCAAGTAAAGGAAAAGACAAGAGGAAACATGGCTTGAGACAATAAAAGTATAAGCGTTAAAGACATTCCTCATTTCGAGAAATCAGTTGCTGAGTCCAATGTGATTACCAGAAGGAAAAGTTAGACCCCCGAGTAATACAAATTAGTATGGGATAGTAAACAAAAAAATCGAACATAGATTAGGGATCGAAAGAATTGGTAATAGTCAGCATCGTTTCAAAGATCGTGTTTCGATAATATTAGAATCAGCAATAGAAGAATAACCTTTAAAGGTTATTCATGAAGACGCTTCCCTAAAGCAAGCACTATGAACAGAGTTAAGCTTAAGGGACTAAATGTGCCAGTTACACCAGGTGTCACCCTTGTGCGTAAGAAATTCAAATATCCCTGGTGTAGAAGGGCTATCGCGAAGCGAGTAATATGTCAGTGAACATGTGAAAAAAATGTCAAAGATGAAGAGGTAACTATCAAATGGTAAAGGAAGAATGTGGTAAAAGGTGAAAGGAATGAGATTACATTTATTCAGATCCTACAGATATAATTTGACTCCAGAACATTATGCAAGCATGACGTCGGGGAGGATCAATAAGGGTTTTGCACTCGATGATATTGATAAATAAGTGAGAATGAACACTTGATACATAAGGATCCCATACGAGAGGTAAGTTAAGACAGGACATAACCCAAGAGGCATTACATAAAATACAGATATGAGAGTGGACCAACGGGTAGTCTGTAGTTGATTCAGGAAGAGCCTAGTTATGGCTAGATAGGAGGATACAGACAAATCAGTAGATCATGCAAGATAAACGTAGTGAACCCAACATAGGATATTCAGTCTCTCAGATACGACATTGTAATCCTCGAGAAATATTCAGATAGGAGTTGGGGTAGTAGAAGTTGCAATATAAGTGTTACGGAAATAAAAGAGAGTGCCACTAGGGAGACAACTAAAATTTCAAGTCAGAAGCAACCCTACGAGCACAAGGGCGCGGAGGTAAGTAACTAAGGATAATGATAGGCGAGTAAGAACATCGAAAATACCGTGGGGTATACAATGTAATAAGCTCGCAGCTTTACAAGAGTCAGAAGTTCTTCCCTAAGCACTTCAAGAAAAGACTAGCTGAGGAAATAAGGAAGAAGGCTTCAAAATAAGCATAAGTGACCTAAATAAGAAATGATGTTGTAACAACAGTCTCACTATCATATTGTATGCACACCATAAGAAAGGGGAACCTATCATGGCTAATAAACGGGAAGAACAAAAATCAAAAGTTGATAATTGAGATCATATGAGTTACAGGTAACTCCCGTATTCGTGGGCACTAAGATAAGCCAAGTATCCATGCAGCAAGTGGCAGAACGGCCAGGAAAAGTAATTGCTTACATTTAAAGACAACTGAGAAGGCATGAAAGGAAATCTATGGTGCTAGCATGTTAAAAGGAAGGTTGCGAGTAGTATAAATAGATATGCGTACGTCACAATATAAAGTATGGTAAAGCAACAAGGTTTTGTCTAGACAGGAGTAAGGATAAGAAAGGTGAGTGAGAAGGTGACGAGAATAGGTAAGTCCTCGGGATTAAACCCATCATAACAAGAGAGCTGATGGTTTCCATATAGTTATAAAAACCTCAGTATATCATGAATGAACTCATAGGAGTTTAAAACTAGGAGCATTTAGAAGAGATGGAATTCTACCCTGGTAGTAAAGTAAGGGTGTAATTGTGATAAATGATAACAAGATGACGTTTAGGCCTTTGATTGAGTAACGATTTTGAGAACAGATATTTCATGAACTGCACGAGATCATAATACCCCTCATAGGATGAATCACATTGGGATGCTATGAAATACAGTTATTGGAGTATAGTATCGTCCCTAAGTGGATCAGGAAAATCACTTCAGATGTTCCCCAATGAGACGTGAGCACTAGTGATGATATATTATATAAGAGGTATCAAGTTATCAGTGCTAGATTATAGATCAACATTAAGGTGAATCAATAATAGATGGATGAAAGTTACAAATATGAGATGAGATTAGGCTGTCATTATTAAGATGAACAGTAATAAGGAAGCAATAAATGGCTAAATTTATACATATAGGATAAGCGGTGAGAGAATAACCTAGAGTTGGGTGGCAGTCCTCGATAATAATAAACCAAAGTAAGAGTTATGGTACAGTATGAATTACCTAGTTGTGGTAAAGCCATAAGCATAGATAACTGAGTGTATGAAACAAGATATAGCAATGGTCGTAAGTTCAACAAAGTACCAAGCAAAGAACTTTAGTACACCTATAGATGCCTAGAGGGATAGCTTGTCATAGTACTATATATGTTCACAAAGTGAAGCCTAGAGATTAGTTAAAAGCTAGCAAAAAAAAGAGATAAGAGTCACATTGGCGCACAGTCAAGGTTAGAATTGTACAGGTTGCATGAAAGAAGGTAGAAACAATTACGAGATTGGAAGAATTTCGACCACAAGTCATGGAGTGAGAAAGAGGCCTAAATGGGGGAATTCCCTAGCCTTTGGATTTATTCACCGAACAACTCCCTAGATGGAAAAGACAATATTAAAGTACTCGTAAGAGCTATTGCTTAAGATAAGGGTAATTGCGTTAGTCAACATTCGAGGATGAATGTTCCAAAGGGGGGAATAATGTTACACCCCATGTTTTCGTACGTAAGAGTACGTCGTAAGTCAATTGACATAATCAAAGAAATAAGATTATATTTGGAAGCATATAAATTAATTTAATCATTTTACCTTGTAGGTTACAAATACTTAAGATCATGAATAACGAGTACCAAGAGGGTTGGAAATCTTAGAAGCTAAACCAATTAAAGAAAATAAGTTTCGTCGAAAGTCAACGAGTTTGGAATGTTATAACATGTACGTTAGGGTGAGACTATGGTTAATTACATGATAAGTAGATTATTCTATGATTTATTTTTGTTGTATGATAGTCGTGTGCTACATTTTGAAGTCAAGAAAGTTGTGGAACAAAAGTTGGCAAAGGTCTTCACAAGTTACATTCATAAATTTGTTAAAACTTAGGTCAAATGTAGCTGAGATTTTCTCCCAATAACTTGGAATTAGGGAATGATCTACCTACCAAATCTAATACCTATGAGTCTAGTTTCTAACTCAATTAACCGTTCGTCGATATGACATCGGAGTAGAGAGATATTCGCATTTTCGCGAGACCGCACAAAGCAGCTCCTATGAGACCCACAAAGTCGGAGTAAACTCCAGCTTGTATTTAAGTCATTTCTAAATAATTTTCACTCATTTTTATCGTCAAAATGAGTTCGTAAATTCTCTCCAATATTTCCTCCATGATTCTAGGGTGAAAACCTAAGATAAAAACATGAATCCAATGCAAGAAACCCCGTGGTGCTTGCTAGATCGTAGTTCTTCATCTTGTGGCTTTTTTGGAGGGTTCTTCAAAGTGAAGTAACACAGGTATCGTGTGGTTCTTAATGATTAAGGTAATAATCAGTCCCTCCTTCACACATATTAGATTTTCAAGGTGAATTACAAGTGTTTACTTGAACACCAAAAGTTGATTCAAGAAGAGAACACAACACCTATAGTGTTGTGGTGTCATTGAGGATAATTGTGGGTTGTCTTTGGCCGAAATTTTAAGTGGTTGATACTTTCTAAGGTGAGTATAACAGCATACTAATTGTTCTTATTCTTTCTTATATGTTGGTTAAGTTGTTAGGATAATAAACTACAAGATAATACTTGGATTAGATTAAGTCACTTCTATGGTGTTGTATTGTCATTGAGGGATGCTGTAAGCTAAATATAACTTGGATTTCAACTTGAAGATACTTTAGGAGGTATTTTTATTGTGTTCTTTCAGGTTCTTAAGGTTTTATTTATGTAGATTAATTTAAATGGTTGGACTAGACATGAACTAGAGAATAAAGTTGCCAATTGAAGAAAGCTGGAGTTGTAGATTGTTTCCTTTGATATAAATATATGGTATAAGGAAGGAATCATTGATGAATTACTTCATTATCAATAATTATTTTATTAAGTTAATTTAAGAAGTATATAAGGTGTGATATGGGTTATACGGATTCTAATCGAGCTTGCCGCTCAAAATGATTGTTGAACTAATCGGAGAGCTTATTGTGAATTATATTGTTGTTGTTTGGGCTGTTTGGTGAATTTTGGTAACATATGGGATGTAGCTAAAATAGGGGAGGCGATTTACGTTTTCTTGTAGAATATTGGTTTTGAAATATGAGTGTTACAATGCTTATATGATGACTACGAAGTCGGGTTACTCATTGTAGACGTAAGAAGATCATATTGAGCTTGGATGACGACTGGAGAGAAGATTGAAAAGGTATGTTAAGGCTCTTCCTTCATTATTTTGGCATGATCTAAAGTGAAACGAACGTAAACGATACGCTATTTCATAATGAATCTACTCCTAGCAACTAAGGTTGTCCATGTTGTTCTTTCCTTACAAAGTTATTCTAAGAAAGTATGTATGATCCTTGAGTCCTAGTGAAGTTCATATTGATGGTATGATGTCCATAATGTTAATCAAAGTTGCAACTACCTTACGTCACTCTGAAAGGTTTAGAGCGTGATTCCATGAGTCCATAATGTATTATATATAGTATCTATTTTACTCTACCGAGACGCGCTATAGTCGGCCGGGTACGGCACCTATTGTGCAACCACTGGTCAGTTGGGTTTACCGAGCTCCACGTGGCCGGTTACGATTCTACCGAGCCTATGAAGGTCGGGTATGTTTTTACCGAGTCCTCTTTGAGGCTGGGTACTATATGATGATGATGATGCTCATAGAGGTGTATGTTTTTAAATGTTTATCTATATATATGTATCATGCATTTCATGTTAGTATCCCTTAGAGGCGCTCAGATGCTACAGGATGTATCTCCTTATCTCACTTTACATTACTGTTCTTATCTATGCTTTCCTGCCTTACATACTCAGTACTTTATTCGTACTAACATCCTTTTTGCCTGGGGACGCTTTTTTTCATGCATGCAGGTCCCGATAGACAGGTTAAGAGTCGTCCAAGTAGAATATTAGTTCAGCAGACTCAGAAGAAGATGTCGGTGCGCTCCATTTGCTCCGGAGTTTCTCATTGGGTCAATCTGATTTAGACATGTATTGAGTAGTATGTTGGGGCCCTGTCCCAGCCTTATGATGTTTATTTACTCTTAGAGGCTTGTAGACATATGTCATATACGTAAAAGATTGTATGGCCTTGTCAGCCTATGTTCAGTGTACAAGGGATCGTGTCAACTTTATAGGCCCGTATGTCACATGTATAAGTTTCTATATCATGTTAGGTCATCCTATATCTAGCATTTCCTTATTTTTATTTTCGTTATGTCATGATAACCCTTTTGGCACATTTACCCATGATAGTACGATAAGAAAGATATGTTACGTTGGTACTCGGTTGAGTAAAGTATCGGGTACCCGTCGTAGCCCTCTAGTTTGGGTCGTGACAATCACGTAGTACCTTGAATGGCATTAGTCCATAAATACCGGGTATTATAGCTCGGACCGCATTTATACCAAAATGTCAAACTTCGACGAAACTCATTTCCTTCGATTCGCTTACCCTTTCACCTTCACGAATTTACTTATCACTTGTGTGAAATAGCGTAATACTTATAATCCCAAAATAATCTCATTCCTGAACTTTCATCAATTTACTTATGGCGTACTTCTACATATGAAAACATGGGGTGTAACATCGTTCCCCCCTTTGGAACATTCGTCCTCGAATGTTGGCTGATGCACCTTTCATTTTCATAACCTATGTTTTCTGAATACTTTAGTACTCCTCTTGGAATATAGGAAACTATTATGTGAATGGATCCCAAAGGCCAGGACATTCCCCCCTTTTAGGGCTCTTTCTCACACCACGACTTGGGGTCGGAATTGTTCCAATCTCGCAACTGTTGCTACCATTTGTCATTCAACCTGTAGGAATTATTCCTTGTATGTGAGACTATGAGACTCTTCTCTCCTTTTTCCTCCAGCTTTTAGCCAATCTCTAGGCTTCACTTTGTGAAAATATATAGAATTATGATAACCTGTCCCTCTGGGTGTCTATAGGTATGCTTGAAGTTCTTTCCTCGGTACTTTGTTGAACTTACAATTATTGTTGTTCCTTATTTCATAGATCTGTTTATTCAACCGTATGACTTTACTGCCATAACTCTTACTTTGATTTATCGTTACTGAGGTCTGCTACTAAACTCCAGGTTACTTTCGTTGCTTATCCCATATGTATAAATCTAAGTCTTTTAATGCTTCTTCATTATTGTTCATCTTAAGAATGGCGGCCTAATCTCATCTTATACTTTTTGACATTTGTCCATCCATTATTGATTCACTTCAATATTAATCTAAAATATACCATTGATAACTTGAAACTTCTTTTGTCATACCTTGCCACTAGGGCTTACGTTGCATCGAGGAATATTTAAAGTGATTTTCCTGATCCACTTAGGGGCGATACTATACTTTAATAATCGTATTTCATGGCATCTCAATGTGATTCACCTTACGTGGGTATCTTAATCCTGTACAATTCATAAATCCCCCTTCTCTCATTTTTGTTCTCCAAATTATTACTCAGCCGAAGGCCCAAACGTCACCCTTTATCTGCCATATTTTACACTATCATTCTACTACCAGGGCAGTATTCCATCTCTTCTAAATGTTATTAGTCTTAGACTCTTTTGAGTTCATTTAGGCTATATTTAGCTTTTTATAACTTAGAGAAACCACCAGCTCTTCTTGTTTTCATGGGCTTAATCCCGAAGACTTATCCATTCTCGTCACTTTCTCACTCACCTTTTCTTATCCTTACTCTTGTCTTCCTAAAACCTTGTCACTCTACCATACTCTATCTTGCGACCTACACATATCCATTTATACTACTTGCAACCTTCCTTCAACTTGCTTGCACCATAGATTTCCTTATGTTGTTCTGGAACATCAAGCGAGACATCACATCGTCTCAAACTCTTCATTACTCTCTTAACTAGACCTCTCGATATGTATAAACCATATGTTGGAAGATATTCCATTGATGATGCCTCTATTATTCCTGGATATTGAATTCCCGCGCTTCTAGACTTCTATCCAAAGTATGGACTATTACAACCTTTTGCATTTGAGTATCTCGTAAGTTATTCACCTTTACCTTACTAACTTTAAAGTCTCGCATCATATCTTCTATCTCTTTCATGAACTCCTGTAAAGACCCGTAAAATTTTCTTGTTTAAAATTAATGCCCGAATGAGTCCCCAAGTTGTTTTTATTGTGGAAATTTTTAAAACGGACCAAAATTGAGTAACAAGTACCCCGAGACTTAAAGAATAAAATTTTCCAGAAAGTGTGTGTTATGCGATGCACTATGCGATCGCATAACGTGTATGCGGACCGCATAATGGAAGTATACCCGGGCAGATCACTGCCCCATTTGAGGTCAACTACACGGTCCAATGTGCAATCGCATTTCAGTTTTGCGGACTGCATATCTGTCGCATTGTTGCCTTTGATTTTAGAAGGGAAGTTATGCGACGCATTATGCGATCGCGTAACGTGTATGCGGACCGCACAATGGTTGCATACCTAGGTAGCGTGTTTTGAATTGTTGCCCATCTTGAGGGCCATTATGCGGTCGATTCTGCGGACTGCATGTCAGGAATGCGACCGCATTCCTGACCGCATTCTTGTGTCAGGTCCTATTTTTCTAATTTTAAAACCCGACCCCAGTTCATTAAAACACCCCTCCCCTTCAATTTTTAACCATTTTCTGATATATTAGAGAGAGGAAAGAGTGGGTTCTAGAGAGAGAAAGTCCCAACTTCATCAAATTGGTCTTCCTTCATCACTCAAGCTTGGAACTAATCAAGTAGGACACAAACTTCTTCACTCTAAGGGGTAAGCTTCTACCTCATTAACCCTAATTTCAAGATTTTTGTTAAAATAAAACATGGGTAGGATAGTTCATAAAGATAGGGTTAAGAATCTTGCATGCATTTACCCAATTTATCATAATCTAGTAAAGGAAAATAGGTTGGAGTAACCTTTCACTAAAAAGGGGTTATTTAATCTAAAGGAACACGTAGGGTTTGATAGAAATCTCCAATGTGTTCAAGACATGTTCATGATTTCTAATTCTAAGTTTAAATGTGCTGCATTGTGAATTAGATTGAAGGTGCTAGTTGGTCCGGTGATTTGAGAGTAAAATTTAGAAAGGGATTTCGACGCCAGGTATGTATGGCTAACTTTAACCTTTGTAGAATCCCCTTGTTGGGTATGAGCATACGACATGTGTACCTTGTTGATAATATGTGAATTGATTGTTCAAATGTGTTGAGACTTAAGATTCTACTCTTTGATTTGTCCTAGTTGATTGTCATATTACCGTGCTATATGAGGTTGTGAAAGGTGTATTGATGTTCCTGTCTCATTATGTGCAAAGCTCGTAAATGCTCGAGAGTGTCGATATGAAAGTATGTGTTAATGAATGAAAGATTTTTGATGCGCCCAAGTGTGGGAATGTATATAATTGCTAAAAGTCGTGCATGAAAAGTAATGGAAAAAGGGTATTGTGAAACGATGTAATTGAGTTGAACGATTATGGAAACACCGTGTACATGAATTACTGCTTTGTAAGAACTATGGTGGCTTGGTCCCAAATAAATAAATTGTTGATACGAACTTGTGTTCCTTGAAATGTTGATTCTTGTGATTGATTGTTGTGGTTAATTGTTATAGAATATGATTGTCGGGTGGGATCGGGTTGCGCGCCGCAACACGAACTAATAAAGATAATAAGATGTGAGGTAATAAGGGTGGCCGAGGAAATAAGGGAGGCCGAGGTAATAAGGGTGGCCAATGTAATAAGGATGGAATGTGATCGTTATCACCATCGAAATGAGAAAAAAATCGGGGAAACTCTTGAATATGGTAATGTTGAAAAGGGGAAAAGGAGAGATTGTGAAACTTGATGATTTGGTTGTTCTTTTCCACATGCATTGATTGATTGGTTCTATTACTGTTTCTTACTTATGTATTGTTTGATTGTACTTGGGATAAATTTTGTTCATATATACTAGTACTATTCCACAGTGCTAATGTCCCTTTTGCCGGGGGCGCTACATTTTCTTATATAAATGCAGGTGGTTCTACAGCAGGTAATTCAGCCCACCGTCTGTAGTGCCTCCTCTCCTTTTTGTCAGTTGTTCTGGTGAGCCCCACTTCCTCCCAGGGCCACGTGTGGATCATGTCACTTTAATTTGAGTTTATGGTGTAGTGTAAGGTATAGACGGGGCCTTGTTGCCGGCAAGTAGTATATAAATCTTTTGTACTTGTAGAGGCTCCGTAGACACAATGTGGGGAAAGTATATATGTATTTTGGGTAGTAAGCATACGATTTGGAATCGTGGTCCACGTTGTTAATGTGGTATGTATTTTATAAGTGTAAAGACCCATAAAATTTTCTTGTTTAAAAAAATAATGTCGAACAAGTCCCCGAGTTGTTTTATTGTGGAATCTCTAAAACAGACCTGAATTGAGTAAAAAGTACCCCGAGACTTGAAGAATATAATTTTCCAGAAAGTAGGTGTTATGCGACGCACTATGCGATCGCACAGCGTGTATGCGGACCGCATAATGGTCGCATACCTAGGCAGAATACTGCCCCATTGGAAGTCATCTATGCAGTCTAATATGCGATCGCATAACGTGTATGCGGACCGCACAAATTTGTCGCATACCTGGGCAGTGTGTTCTGGATTTTGGCCCATCTTGAGGGCCATTAAGCGGTGAGATCTGCGAACCGCATGTCAGAAATGCGATCGTATTCCTGACCGCCTTCTTGTGTCAAGCCCTATTTTTCTAATTTTTAAAACCCGACCCCAGTTCATTAAAACACCCCTCCCCTTCATTTTTAACCATTTTCTGAACAAAATTAGAGATAAGGGAGAGAGGGTTCTTGAGAGAGAAAGCTCAATCTTTACCAATTGGATTTTCAAAGTCACTCAGGCCTGGAAATTTCGAGTAATCATCTTCTTCTTCATTCTAACATGTAAGAATCCCCAACCTTTTTCATTAGTTTTCTGATTTTAAACAAAAGGGGGGATCTCAATAATTGATTCTTGAAAATATAAGTTGATACCTTGCATGCATGATCATTAATGTCCATAATCTAGTAAGAGGAAGCGGGTTGGGGTAAAGTTCACAAATAAGGGGTTGGTAATCTAAGGGGGGGAAATCACATAGCAGTTGATAAATCCTTATAAAGAGTTCAAATTGTATGCATGGTTTCCAATTCTGAGTTGAATATGTTTAATTGTAAACTAGATTGACGGTACTAGTCGGTCCGGTGATTTGTGAGTAAAAGTTGAAAAGGAATTTAGACCCCAGGTACGTATGGCTAACTTTAACCTTCGTAGATCCTCTTGTTGGGTCTGAGTATTTGGTATCTGTATCTTGTTTGGAAATATGTGAATTGATTGTTCAGACGTGTTGAGGCATGAGATTTTATTCTCTGATTTTCCTGGTTGATTGTCATGCTACTGTGTTGTATGAAGTTGTGAAAGGTGTTTGATGTGTAATGAACGAACGACTGATAATGTGCTCAAATGTGGAAATGTGTAAAATAGTTGAAATCGATACGTGGAAAGTAATGAAAAAGAGTATTGTGAAATAATATAACTGAATTGAGCGATTGTGGCAACACCGTGTTCATGAAATTACCACTTGATGAGAGTTATGGTGCCTTGGGCCCAAATACATAAATTGTTGATATGAACTTATATTCTTTGAAGTGATGATTCTTTTGATGTAATTTTTTGTGGTTGATGTTATGAAATATGATTGTCAGGTGGGATCGGGTTGTGTGCTGCATCACGAAGTAATAAGGTTGATGGGTTGTGGTGATAAGGGTGGCCGGGGTAATAAGGGTGGCCGAGGTAATACGGATAAAATGTGATCGTTATCACTACTGAAATGAAAATCTATAAGCTCTTGAATATGATGATGTTGAATAGGAAAAAGGAGAGATTGTGCGTCTTGTTTGATTTTGGTTGTTTCCTTCCACGTGCATTGATTAATTGGTTCTATTGTTGTTCCCTAATTGTGTATTTGCTTGATTGTACTTGGGATAAAGTTTTTTTATACATACTAGTACTATTCCACAGTACTAACGTCCCTTTTGTCGGGGGCGCTACATATTTTATATGGACGTAGGTAGGTCCATAGCAGGTTGCTCAGCTCACCGTTAGTGGTGCCTTCTCCTCATCCTTTCCAGCTGTATTGGTGAGCCCCATTTCCTCTCGGGGACGTGTGTAGGGTTACCTCACACTCAACGCAAGTTCGACTCAATTTGGGAGATAACGGATCGACTCACAAAATCAGCGCACTTCTTGCCGGTCAAGTCCACCGATACTGCAGAACAGTACGGTGAGTTGTACACCAAGGAAATAGTCAGGCGTCATTGTACACTAGTATCTATTGTTTTAGACCGAGGAGCCCAGTACGCAGCTAATTTTTGGAGGAAATTTCAGCAAGGCTTGGGTACTCAGGTAAATCTCACCAGAGCTTTCCACCTGCAGACTGAATGTCAGGCAAATCAGACTATTCAGACGCTTGAAGATATGTTACGGCCTTGTGTGTTGGACTTCAAGGGTAGTTGGGATTATCATTTACCGCTTATCGAATTTGTTTACAATAACAGCTTTAACGCTAATATTCAGATGGCCCCATTTGAGGCGTTTTACGGAAAGAGGTTTAGATCTTTGATTGGGTGGTTCGAGGTTGGTGAAGAAGAATTGTTAGGGCCAGATCTTGTGCACAAGGCATTGGAAAAAGTCAGATTCATTCGGGAGAGGATAAAAACCGCTCAGAGGCGTCAAAAATCCTATGCGGACGTTCGTCGAAGAGAATTGGAATTCCAAGTTGATGATTAGGTATTGTTGAAAGTATCTCCCACGAAGGGAGTGATGCGGTTTGGGAAGAAAGGTAAATTGAGACCAAGGTATGTCGGGCCATATCGGATTGCTCAAAGGATAGGACAAGTGGCTTATAGGTTGGAATTACCCCATGAATTGTCATTAGTGCACCTGGTGTTCCACGTGTCCATGTTGAATAAGGTGGTTGGAGATCCATCAGTCATCGTGCCGGTTGAGACCATTGGGGTTAATGAATAATTATCATATGAGGAGGTTCCGGTTTCTATTCTTGATAGACAAGTCCGTAGATTGAGGAACAAAGAAATTGCTTCAGTTAAAGTATTGTGGCGAAGTCAGGACATTGAGGAAGCCACGTGGGAAGCGGAAAATGAGATGAAAGAAAGATATCCCCACTTATTTGAACAAGTCTAGTAGTCAGAACCCTCTCCTCTAACTTTACATTCGGTTCTGTGCAAAAGCACCCCATCTTCCCCTAGTTGCCTTATAGTTGTAATATGTGCTAAAACCGGACTCGTTGTTCTATTTGGGGTAGTGTGCAACCCTTGAGGTAAATGAAAGTTTTGTGGAAAGTACGTGTTAGGCAAGTGATTAATAGTAGTGTAGGTTGGTAATGATTAGTTGAAATGAATATAGTATATTGAGGTGATTGGGTTGTATGGGACTCATTAAAACGACCAAGTTATGTGCAAAAATGTGAATCATGTGAAAATTTGTGGTATGAGAAGAAAGAACTATGTGTAGTTGACAAAATGATTGAATAATTGCCAATTGTTGAGGTAACAACGTTGTGTGTGAATTATTGGATCATTAAAACTGTGTAATGGTGCTTGGAAATGTCTTTCGAGGGCTCTCTGACAGGTAGGTAGGTCTAATTACAAAGGGAACTCTGGAAAAAATTTCTGAAATATTGGAGTTAGTGAAAATCTAGAAGTTGCATGTCATGCTTTCAAAACTAATTGATTTCCAAAACCCTCATTCGAGGACGAATGATTTTAAGGGGGGGAGGATTTAAATACCCGTAAAATTTTCTTGTTTAAAAAAATAATACCGAACAAGTCCCCGGGTTGTTTTATTGTGGGAATCTCTGAAACAGACCTGAATTGAGTAAAAAGTACCCCGAGACTTAAAGAATATAATTTTCCTGAAAGTAGGTGCTACGCGACGCAATATGCGATCGCACAGCGTGTATGCGGGCCGCATAATGGTCGCATACCTAGGCAGAATACTGCCCCATTAGAAGTCATCTATGCGGTCCAATATGCGATTGCATAACGTATATGCGGACCGCACAATTTGTCGCATACCTGGGCAGTGTGTTCTGAATTTTTGGCCCATCTTGAGGGCTATTGTGCGGTCAGATCTGCGAACCGCATGTCAGGAATGCGATCGCATTCCTAACCGCATTATTGTGTCGGGCCCTATTTTTTTAATTTTTAAAACTCGATCCCAGTTCGATAAAACACCCCTCCCCTTCATCTCTAACCATTTTCTGAACAAAATTATAGAGAGGGGAGAGAGGGTTCTTGAGAGAGAAAACTTAATCTTTACTAATTGGATTTTCAAAGTCACTTAGGCCTGGATATTTTAAGTAATCATCTTCATCTTCATTCTAACAGGTAAGAATCCCCAAACTCTTTTCATTAGTTTTCTGATTTTAAACAAAAGGGGGGGATCTCATTAATTGATTCTTGAAAATATAAGTTTATATCTCTCATGCATGATCATTAATGTCCATAATCTAGTAAGAGGAAGCGGGTTGGGGTAAAGTCCACAAATAAGGGGTTGGCAATCTAAGGGGGGGAGTCACATAGCAGTTGATAAATGCTTAAAAAGAGTTCAAATTGTATGGATGGTTTCCAATTCTGAGTTGAATATGTTTAATTGTAAAATAGATTGACGGTACTAGTCAGTCCGGTGATTTGTGAGTAAAAGTTGAAAAGGAATTTAGACCCCAGGTACGTATGGCTAACTTTAACCTTCGTAGATCCTCTTGTTGGGTCCGAGTATTTGGTATGTGTATCTTGTTTGGAAATATGTGAATTGATTGTTTAAACGTGTTGAGGCGTGAGATTCTATTCTCTGATTTTCCTGGTTGATTGTCATGCTACTGTGTTGTATGAAGTTGTGAAAGGTGTTTGATATGTAATGAACGAAAGATTGATAATGTGCTCAAGAGTGGGAATGTGTACAATAGTTGAAAGCCTTACGTGGAAAGTAATGAAAAAGAGTATTGTGAAACAATGTAACTGAATTGAGCTATTGTGGCAACACCGTGTTCATGAAATTACCACTTGATGAGAGCTATGGTGCCTTAGGCCCAAATACATAAATTGTTGATATGAACTTGTATTCTTTGAAGTGATGATTCTTATGATGTAATTTTTTGTGGTTGCTGTTATGAAATATTATTGTCAGGTGGGATCAGGTTACGCGCTACAACACGAAGTAATAAGGTTGATGGGTTGTGGTGATAAGGGTGGCCGAGGTAATAAGGGTGGCCGAGGTAATAAGGATGAAATGTGATCGTTATCACTACTGAAATGAAAATCTATGAGCTCTTGAATATGATGATGTTGAAAGGGAAAAAGGAGAGATTGTGCATCTTGTTTGATTTTGGTTGTTTCCTTCCACGTGCATTGATTAATTGGTTCTATTGTTGTTCCCTAATTGTGTATTTGCTTGATTGTACTTGGGATAAAGTTTTTTTATACATACTAGTACTAACGTCCCTTTTGCTGGGGGCGCTACATCTTTTATATGGATGTAGGTAGGTCCATAGCAGGTTGCTCAGCTCGCCATTAGTTGTGCCTTCTCCTCATCCTTTTCAGTTGTATTGGTGAGCCCCATTTCCTCTCGGGGCCGTGTGTAGTGCAGTCCTTCTCCTTTTTGAGTGGATTATGTATTGTAAGGTATAGCCGGGGCCTTGTTGCCGGCAAGTATTGTATAAGCTCCTAGTACTCTTAGAGGCTCCGTAGACACTATGTGGGTGCATATGTGTATTTTGGGCAGTAGTTGTATGTATTTGTAATCGTGGTCCGTATCGGGAAGTGGCGTATCTAATATGCATAAATTGGACTTAATGTGGTATTCACGCACTTTTATGCTTATCTCACCACTTCACATAAATAATGTATGTTATAAACACGGGGAAACGCATTGGGTGGGAAAGGCAAATCAGCTTCGCTTGACTGGGGGTCACCTGGTCGAGCGCCGGTCGCGTCCCTCGAATTTGGGGCGTGACAGTAAGTATTTGGTATCATGTGTTCGAAATAATAAAAAAGTAGAAGTGAATTCATGTTGAAAGTTCATTCTTAAGCTATAAATGGCTATTTTACTTGAATAATGTGTATTGAAATCACGGGGTAACGCGTGGGATAGGAAAGGCAAATCAGGTTCGCTTGACTGGGTCACCCGGTTGAGTGTCGGTCGCGTCCCTCGATTTTTGGGCGTGAAAAACTTAGTATCAGAGCCTAAGGTTTTAAAAGTGTCCTAGGATGTCTCCTCCCGCTGCGGCAGAGGGTGCTGCAACCCCTCCCGCTGGTATTCCTGATCCTTTTTCGGTTCCAGATTCAGGTCCCGGTACTTCTAATGGGGACCTCTGGGGAGCTATTCATATGTTGAATCAGTTAGTGGTTGCTCAGGCCCAAGGATCTCATGCTTCCCCTGCGTCCTCTAGCAGACAAGGAGATTCCACCAGTTCTAGAGTCAACCAGTTTCTGCGGTTGGCCCCTCCAGAG
Source organism: Nicotiana paniculata (assembly GCA_005239505.1). Classification (NCBI taxonomy): domain Eukaryota; kingdom Viridiplantae; phylum Streptophyta; class Magnoliopsida; order Solanales; family Solanaceae; genus Nicotiana; species Nicotiana paniculata. The sequence goes on along the minus strand of ML345759.1, from coordinate 38,930 downwards.
TTATTAGGTATTGATCCGGAGGCCGATCCGCAAGATTTTCTAGACGAGATGTGCAAGACGCTTTGGGTTATGAAGGCTACAGAGCAGAGGGGGTTGAGTTAGCATCTTACAGGCTGAGGAGAGCAGCGTATTCATGGTTCGAGATGTGGGAGAATTCCCGTGGGGAGGGAAGTCCTCCGACGAGATAAAATGAGTTCGTTGATGCTTTCATGGATAACTTCTTTCCTGCCGAGGCTATGGACGCCCTTGATACAGAGTTTGAGGTTCTAAAGAAGGGTAATATGAGTGTGTGGGAGTACTACATGGAGTTCATGAGGTTGTCCAAGTACGCTCCTCAGTTGGTATCGACTATGGGTTCCAGAGTTCAACGGCTTGTTCAGGGCCTCAGTCCTTTGGTTGTATATGAAGTTGCTACAGCTGACTTGCACTCAGACATGAATTATGGTAAGATAGTGGTATTTTCCCAGGCCACGGAGGCTAGGAAATTGAAGATAAGGTCGGAGAGGGAGAGTATTAGAAGGGCCGGTCAGCGAGCCACTTGGGGAGTTCAGTTGGAGGAGGGAGATCAGTTCAGCGGAGAGGACCATCAAGGCCATCCCAGTCTTATGCTCAGTCCTCATCCAGTGCATCGCCATCAGTGCACCATTATCAGCAGAGCAGTCGCTGGGGACCAGGATCAGACAGTAGGAGACCCCATCAGTCTGGTCGTCCAGGAGGGAGGTTCCAGCAGCAAAGGAGGGCTCCATGCCCTAAGTGTGGGAGGTTCCATACCGAGAATTGTTACCTGGGTATCCCGGTATGCTACGGGTGTGGGGTGCGAGGTCATATTCGGCGGGATTGTCGTGCGCCCAGTCAGGGCATGGGTAGTGGTTTTGCTCAGTCGTCCAATTCTTCAGTCGCCACATCTTCAGTCTGTCCTCCATCTTCAGTAGGACATGGTGCAGTTAGAGCTGGAGCTCGTGGTAGATGTGGGCCCAGCTAGTTCTATGCTTTGAGTGGTCGCTAGGGTGCGGAGGTTTCCCCAGATGTTGTTACAGGTATTCTAGTTGTTTAAGCCCTTGATTGTTATGCTCTTTTTATCTGGGGTCCTCCTTGTCCTATGTTACCCCATTATTGCTTCAAGTTTTGAGATAGAACCCGAACAGCTTCATGAGCCGTTCTCTGTGTCAACTCTGATTGGCGATTCCATTACAGCCGCACGAGTCTATAGGAATTGTGTTGTCACGGTGTGTGGTCGAGATACCACGGCCGATCTTATCGAACTAGGTATGGTAGATTTCAATGTTATCATGGGAATGGATTGGCTTTACTCGTGCTTTGCTAAACTCGACTGCCGAACCAGAATTATAAGACTACAGCTTCCTAACGAGTCAGTTATTGAGTGGAAAGGGAATGGTGTGGTGCCAAAGGGTAGGGTTATTTCCTACCTTAAGGCCTTGATTATGATTAAAAAGGGGTGTGTTTATCATTTGGTCCTGGTTGCGGACACCACTTCAGAAGTGTCTGTCCCCGAGTCCGTCCCAGTCGTGAATGATTTTCTTGAAGCATTTTCGGACGAGCTTCCAGGGATTCCGCAAAATAGAGAGATCGATTTCAGGATTGATGTATTGCCAGATACACAACAAATATCTATTCCACCATACAGAATGGAGCCAGCAGAGTTGAGGGAGTTAAAGGAACAGTTGAAAGACTTATTAGAGAAGGGGTCCATTCGGCCGAGTGTGTCACCGTGGGGCGCTCCGGTTCTTTTCGTCAAGAAGAAGGATGGTTCATTTCGGAGGTATATTGATTATCGGCATCTCAACAAAGTCATTATCAAAAATAAGTATCCATTGCCTAGGATAGAAGATTTGTTCAACCAATTGCAGGGTGCGAGGTTCTTCTCCAAAATTGATTTACGGTCGGGGTATCACCAGCTGAAGATCAGAGAGCAGGATATTCCTAAGACCGCCTTCAGAACTCGTTATGGCCATTTTAAATTTTATGTAATGTCCTTTGGACTGACCAATGCTCCGGCGGATTTCATGGATCTTATGAATCGGGTTTTCAAACCGTTTCTTGACTCCTTCATGATTTTTTTTATTGATGACATCCTTGTCTACTCGCAGAGTCGGGAGAATCATGTTGATCACCTCAGGGCAGTTCTGCAGACTCTTCATCAGCACCAATTGTATGCCAAATTTCCAAAATGTGAATGTTGGCTGGAGCTAGTCACATTTTTAGGTCATGTTTTTTCCCGAGAAGGGATTAAGGTTGATCCCCAGAAAATCACAGCGGTGAAGGATTGGCCTAGACCAACGACCCCGACATAGATTATCAGTTTCTTGGGCCTAGCCGGGTATTATGAGAGGTTTGTGGAGGGGTTCTCTACCCTCGACTCCCCATTGACTAAATTGACACAAAAGGCAACTAAGTTCCAATGGTCCGGCGCTTGTGAGAAGAGCTTTTAGGAATTGAAATCAAGATTGACTTCAGCACAGGTATTAACTTTGCCAGAAGGCACGGAGGGATTTGTGGTTTATTGTGATGCTTCAAGGGTTGGTTTGGTATGTGTGTTGATACAACACAGGAAGGTTATATAGCATATGCATCCAGGCAACTCAAGAATCACGAGAAGAATTATCCGACGCATTATTTAGAACTCGCGGCAGTTGTGTTTGCATTAAAAATTTGGCGGCATTATTTTTATGGTGTCCATGTGGACGTGTTCTCAGACCACAAGAGTCTCAAATATTTGTTCAAGCAGAAGGAGATGAATTTAAGCCAGTGGCGATAGTTAGAATTGCTTAAGGATTATGATATGAACATTCTGTACCATCCAGGGAAAGCAAATGTAGTGGCCGACGCTCTCAGTCGGAAGTCTATGGGTAGTCTGGCTCATTTGGAGGAAGATTAAAGGTTGTTGGCGGGAGGTTTGTCAATTAGCTAGTATGGGGGTCTGTCTATTGACCTCAGATGAGGGGAAAGTCATGGTGCATAATGAAGCAGAATAATCACTTGTAGCGGAAGTCAAGGAGAAGCAGTTTATTGATCCAACATTGGCGCAGTTGAAGGAGGCAATTTTGAATAGCAAGATTTCGGCATTTTCACTCAGAAGCGATGATGGTGTTTTGCGGTGCCAGGGAAGGCTTGTGTTCCTGATATGGATTATCTTCGGGAGAGGGTGATGGCGGAAGCTCACAGTTCCAGGTATTTCGTGCACCCAAGTTCTACGAAAATGTATCAAGATCTCTGGGAAGTTTATTAGTGGAGCGGTATGAAAAGAGGTGTGGCAGACTTTGTATCTAAATGTCCGAATTATCAGCAGGTGAAGGCCGAGAATCATAGGCCTGGTGGGTTAACTCATCTTATGGAAATTCCAATGTGGAAATGGTAAATGATCAACATGGATTTAGTGGTAGGGTTACCTCGCACTCAGCGCAAGTTCGACTCGATTTGGGTGATAGTGGATCGACTCACGAAATCAGCTCACTTCTTGCCGGTCAAGTCCACTGATACTGCAGAACAGTACGCTCAGTTGTATACCAAGGAAATAGTCAGGCTTCATGGTACTCCAGTTTTTATTATCTCAGATCGAGGAGCCCAGTTCACGACTAATTTTGGAGGAAATTTCAGCAAGGTTTGGGTACTCAGGTAAATCCCAACACAGCTTTCCATCCGCAGACTGACGGTCAGGGAGAGCGGAATATTCAGACGCTTGAAGATATGTTACGGGCTTGTGTGTTGGACTTCAAGGGTAATTGGGATGATCATTTACCTCTTATTGAATTTGGTTACAATAAGAGCTTTCACGCTAGTATCCAGATGGCCCCATTTGAGGCATTGTACGGAAGGAGGTGTCGATCTCCGATTGGGTGGTTCGAGGTTGGTGAAGCAGAATTGTTAGGGCCAGATCTTGTGCACCAGGCATTTAAAAAAGTCAGAGTCATTCGGGAGAGGATGAAAACCGCTCAGAGCCGTCTAAAATCCTATGCGGACGTTCGTCGAAGAGAATTGGAATTCCAAGTTGATGATTGGGTATTCTTGAAGGTATCTCCTATGAAGGGAGTGATGCGGTTTGGGAAGAAATTAAAATTGAGCCCAAGGTATGTCGGGCCATATCGGATTTCTCAAAGGGTAGGACAAGTGGCTTATAGGTTGGAATTACCCCCTGAATTGTCATTACTGCTCTCGATGTTCCACGTGTTCATGTTGAAGAAAGTGGTTGGAGATCCATGAGCCATAGTGCCAGTTGATACTATTGAGGTTAATGAAGAATTATCGTATGAAGAGGTTCCGATTGCTATTCTTGATAGACAAGTCTGTAGATTGAGGAACAAAGAAATTGCTTCAGTTAAAGTATTGTGGCGAAGTCAGCACATTGAGGAATCCATGTGGGAAGCGGAAAATGAGATGAAAGAAAAATATCTCGATTTGTTTGAATAAGTCTAGTAGTGTTCGTCAGAACTGTCATCTCTAAGAAAATTATATCTTATGTCTGGTTTTGTGCAAAAGCACCACATCTTCTCCTAATTGCCTTATTGTTGTAATCTCCCAATGTGTGCTAAAACTGAACCCGCTATTCTATTTGGGTAGTGTGTAACCCTTGAGGTAAATGAAAGTTTTGCGGAACGTATGTGTTAGGCAAGTGACTAATGGTAGAGTAGGTTGGTAATGATTAATTGAAATGAATATAGTATATTGAGGTGATTGGGTTGTATGGGACTCGTTAAAATGACCAAGTTATGTGCGAAAATGTAAATCATGTGCAAATTTTTGGTATAAGAAGAAAGAGCTATGTGTAGTTAACAAAATGATCGAATATTTGCAAATTGTTGAGGTAATAACGTTGTGTGTAAGTTATTGGCTGATTAAAACTGTGTAATGGTGCTTGGAAATGTGTTTCGGGGGCTCTCTGACAGGTAGGTAGGTCTAATTACAAAGGTAACTCTGGCGAAATTTTTCTGAGATATTGGAGTTAGTGAAAATCTGGAAGTTGCATATCATGCTTTCAAAACTAAATGATTTCAAAAAAAAAAACCTCATTCGAGGACGAATTATTTTTAAGGGGGGGAGGACGTACAGACCCGTAAAATTTTCTTGTTTAAAAATAATGCCCGAATGAGTCCTCGAGTTGTTTTTATTGTGGAAATTTTTAAAACGGACCAAAATTGAGTAAAAAGTACCCCGAGACTTAAAGAATAAAATTTTCTAGAAAGTGGGTGTTATGCGACGCACTATGCGATCGCATAACGTGAATGCGGACCGCATAATGGTCGCATACCCAGGCAAATCACTGCCCCATTTGAGGTCAACTATGCGGTCCAATGTGCGATCGCATTTCAGTTCTGTGGACTGCATATCTGTCGCATTGTTGCCTTTGATCTTGGGAGGGATGTTATGCGATCGCATAACGTGTATGCAGACCGCACAATAGTCACATACCTGGGCAGTGTGTTTGGAATTTTGGCCCATCTTGAGGGCCATTATGCGGTCGATTCTGTGGACCGCATGTCAGGAATGCGATCGCATTCCTGACCGCATTCTTATGTCGGGCCCTATTTTTCTAATTTTTAAAAACCAACCCCAGTTCGTTAAAACACCCCTCCCCTTCAATTTTTAACCATTTTCTGATATATTAGAGAGAGGAAAGAGTGGTTTCTAGAGAGAGAAATTCCCAACTTCATCAAATTGGTCTTCCTTCATCACTCAAGCTTGGATCTAATCAAGTAGGACACAAATTTCTTCACTTTAAGGGGTACGCTTCTACCTCTTTAACCCTAATTTCTAGATTTTTGTTAAAATAAAACATGGGTAGGATAGTTCATAAAGATAGGGTTAGGAATCTTGCATGCATGTACCCAATTTATCATAATCTAGTAAAGGAAAATAGGTTGGAGTAACCTTTCACTAAAAAAGGGTTATTTAATCTAAAGGAACACCTAGGGTTTGATAGAAAGCTCCAATGAGTTCAAGACATGTTCATGATTCCTAATTCTAAGTTTAAATGTGCCGCATTGTGAATTAGATTGAAGGTACTAGTCGGTCCGGTGATTTGAGAGTAAAAGTTAGAAAGGGATTTCGACCCCAGGTATGTATGGCTAACTTTAACCTTTGTAGAATCCCCTTGTTTGGTTCGAGCATACGACATGTGTACCTTGTTGATAATATGTGAATTGATTGTTCAAATGTGTACCCTATTATCATGGTCATGTGGTACCTTCTATGCCACTAGTCCATAAATACCGGATATTATAGCTCGAACTGTATTTTATCCCAAATTGACAACCTTCAACAAAACTCATTTCTTTGATTCGTTTACCCTTTAACCTTCACGGCACTTACTTATCGCCTGTTATAAATAGCATAAATGCTTATAACCTCAACAATAAATCTCATTCCCGAGCCTATGTTGATAACTTACGATGAAACTTTAACGTACAAAAATGTATGATGTAACATCTCGTTTCCGAGCTTATATCAATTTACTTATGGCGTACTTTCACGTACGAAAACATGGGGTGTAATATCTAATCCCATCATACTTCGGCATGTATAGCATTTTGGATTGCTTCGGGATCAACTCTGGTGTCGTGCTTGGTTTGAATGACAGTTGGGTGTATTTGTTCGAGTTCGGTCCTTTTAATACTGGTGGTGCACCTAGAATTTGATCCATTCGGGCATTTATTTCTCTCATAAACTACATGAGTTCGGTTTTAAAGGGATCATTTTCATTGTTGTTGCCAGAACCGCTACAGTACTCCCCTGCCTTGTCAAAACCAACTTTGCCCCTCGGGGTGTTGTTATTGACCCTTTGTGTTGTTTGATTTTTCAGAGTACCGAGAGGAACTGGACCTCGTCCATTTGCATTGTGGGAATCACCCGCCAATGCCTGCCTTAATTTCATCATGACCTGATCCTATCGGACGAGATGGCCCATAATGGCTTTTTATTGTTCCCTCAGGATCCTTATTGTTATCAGGACATGCTCTTCTTCAGCATCATCAGGATTTGCCTCTCAAACATGTCATGGATACTGCCATCCATGAATCGGCGTGGCCTTATCCCCTTCGTTGCGGGTATCGCTGATGGAATCTTCGTGTTGAGGCTGATTTCCTTGGGCCTCAACATTGTGTGCGTTGTTGACATTGTTTTCTACCATTTTAATAAGTTTTGCTAAGAACAAAGAATCACATAAGTTAGTAATAGACGCATGAATCAATTCAATTACACAACTGTCTAATCCCCATGGTGGGCGTAAGTTGTTTACCCGTAAAATGCTACAGCTGAATTTAAATGTGGTTTATAGACAAGTGAATCGATTTGATCCTAAAAAGATAAATAAATTAGACAAAATATAATATTTAGCCTTGAAATTGAGATAAAACAGCAGATATCTTGGTCCCGGGAGCAGAGCTTCCAGAAGCAATAACAACAACAACAACCTAGTAAAATTCTACTAGTGGGATCTGAGGAGTGTAGCGTGTACACAGACCTTACCCTTAGCCTGAAGGGGCACAGAGGCTATTTCCGAAAGACCCTCGGCTCAAGAGAACAAAAAGACAAAAGGAGACAATATCAGTATCACCACAAAAATCATAAGAAAAATAGGAACAACATGAAATACAGAAGAAAGATGCAAAGCAAAAGCGATAGCTAGTAAATAAATCCTGCACTGAAAAGCAAAATAGTAAGACACGACACTACCACTAGATAAGTTAGACAAAAACCCTACCAGACTAGACTCACAACGGTACAAAGTAAGGCAAGACTCAAATACCTCCTAACCTACAACCCTAATACTCGACCTCCACATCTTCCTATCAAGTGACATGTCCTCAGAAATTTGAAGCCTCGCCATGTCCTGCCTGATCACCTCTCCTAAATACTTCTCCGGCTGCCCTCTACCTCTTCTTATGCCCTCCACAACAAGCCGCTCACACCTCTTTACCGAAGCATTTAGGCTCCTCCTCTGTACATGCCTGAACCATCTGAGCCTCGCTTCCCACATATTATCATCAATGGGAGCCACGTGCACCTTCTCCCGAATATCATCATTCATAATATTATCCATCTTAGTGTGCCCGCACATCCACCTCAACATCCTCATTTCTGCTACTTTCATCTTTTGGATATGTGAGTTCTTAACAGGTCAACACTCAATCCCGTACATCATGGCCGGTATAACCACCACTTTATAGAACTTACCTTTGAGTATCGGTGGCGTTCTCTTGTCACATAGGACTCCAGATTCTAACTTCATCCATCCTACCCCACTACGGCGCGTGACATCCAAGTCGATCTCCCCTCCCCTTGGATAACCGACCCAAGATACTTGAAGTTGCCTCTACTTGGGATGACCTGTTAGTCAAGCCTTAAATCCACGCCCACTTCCCCCGGCTCAGCGCTGAACTTACACTCCAGGTATTCTGTCTTCGTCCTACTCAGCTTGAAACCCTTAGACTCAAGAGCCTGTCTCCAAACCTCTAGCATCTCGTTAACACTGGCTTGCAACTCATTAATCAGAACTATGTCATCGGTGAATAGTATTCACTATGGCACCTCCCCTTGAATATGGTGTGTTAACGCGTCCATCACCAGGGCGAATAAGAACGGACTGAGCGCAGAGCCTTGGTGTAACCCATAACAACCGAAAAATGCTCAGAGTCGCCTCCTACTATCCTTACCCAAGTTTTAGCCCCATCATACATGTCCTTAATCGCCATAATGTAGGGAACCGACACACCTTTTGCCTCCAAGCATCTCTATAGAACTTCCCTAGGAACCTATTCATATGTTTTCTCTAGGTCAATAAACACCATGTGCATGTCCTTCTTCCTACCTCTGTACTGCTCCACCAACCACCTAACAAGGTGTATTCTGTAGTAAAATGCCCCGGCATGAACCTGAACTGGCTGTCGGATACAGACACTGACATCCTCACCCTCGCTTCAACCACCCTCTCCTACACTTTCATCTCACTAATTTGATACCCCTATAATTGTTACAACTCTGGAGATCACCTTTGTTCTTATACAATGGAACCACCGCACTCCACCTCCACTCATCCGGAATCCTCTTCGCCTTAAAAATAACATTGACCAACCTAGTCAACCACTCCAAACCTGCTCTCCCTACACACTTCCAAAATTTCACCAGAATCTCGTCAGGCCCTGTCGTTCTGCCCCTACGCATCTTACTCATAGCTCTCACGACCTCCTCAACCTTGATACGCTTGTAGTACCCAAAGACACGGTGACTCTCGAAATTCTCCAATTCACCTAGCACGATATCCCGATCCTCATTCTTCATCCAAAAGTTTATGAAAGTAAGTCTGTCATCTCTTCTTAATTTGGGAATCTTCCATCAATACTCTACCATCGTCGTCCTTGATGCATCTCATTTGGTACAAATCTCGAGCCTTCCTCTCCCTCAACTTGGCCAGCCGGAATAGCTTCTTCTCCCCACCTTTTTCCCCTAGTTCCTCGTACATACGATAAATAAACAAGAAAATAAAATGTTATTGAGCTTTTGATAGAATATAGTGTATGCTTGTCAGAAAATTCGTGTCCTTTACAATGATAGTAGAGCTCACTATTTATAGTTGCACCTAGGGAACAAGTTTCTAGGATCAAGACCCTCTTAAATGACAATTATGAGGACCATTGAAGAATGTGCAACAGTAGGCAGTGAATGTCATATTCTCTGTAACGGACCGTGCACTTAGTGCAATAGAATATTCTTCGTTGAATGATATAGGGTGGCAAGCATTTATAACACCTTTATGAATACCATTCTCTCCGGTAAAAAATGAGATCATTGCCTTTGGACCCGACTGTCTTCTGCCTTCGGCTCCACGTATCGCTTTCTCGTGCTATCATTAAATATGAAAATATTTTACCCTATACATAAACTATATCCATTTTGTTGAAAAGTCATGTAATATATATATATATATATATATATATATATATATATATATATATATATATATATATATATATATATATATATATATATATATATATATATAGATATAGATAAATAAAATCAAGTATGAGTGGTGCTAAAAGTCAGCACATTCCGTAACGCGCTTGAGTAGTGCTAAAAGTCAGCTCATATATTCATATATGTTATATTATATTGTATTAGTATGAATTTATTTCTTCTTTAAAAGTATAGAAGGATTCTATTTTTACAAGGTAAGTGTAAGGATTGCGTACACATTATCTTTTCCAAGCTTTTACTATATGAGTAATTATATTAGGTCTATTATTTTTTTATAAGTGAAGGACGTTTCTACCATAATTTTCGTTTTTCAAGAAAGAAAAGTCTTAGTTATTGTTAGAGACGATGCGTACCTTTAAAGACGATGACTGACTTATATATAGTGTGTTATATATAAGAAATAATATTAGTTACGAATTGTTGTCTTCCAAGAAGTGGGTTTTGAATTACTTATAACTAAATTAATGTCGGAAATTTCATTGCTTGCTCAGTGATATGTAGCAAAATTAAAATAAAAAGAAAAGGCACCAGACTAGACAAAACAAAACCGCTTCCTCCCCTAAATTTCCTAATTCTATAAATTTCGGCAATGTTGTTCTAAGTTGATGTCCAACGACTTCTCCTACTGTACGCGAACGTTATTCTTTGGAATATTGACCTTCGAGGAAAGGTAGAGTCTTATCCCCTTCCCTTAAATTTTCACAAGTACTCTCTTAAGGTTTATGAAGATAATATATATAATATTATCTTTTTGAAGTAATAACCTATATACAGTGTGTAATTTTTGACTGATGAAAATGGAATTCTTTTCAAACATGAAGATAAACATAGAAGGAGTAATCTGGGAGAGGATAAAATAAATAAGGGAATTTGGGATGCTTATTCTGCTAGCCTCGTGTTCAAAATTAACAGCAAGTACTACGGGATGGATGCCAATATGGTAGCAGAAGTACACAGAAGAGAAAGCTGATAGCTATTGTTTGAGCTGGAGATTGGGTGTGGAAACTAACAACATACGTGCATGGCGAACTGTACCAACCCATTGTCTGCGTTATGTTAAAAATTATATGATAAGGTGTCAATATGAACGTGATGTTGAATTAATCATTGATCATGTTATGGATTATGTAAATGACGATGTTGCTCTTTCTAGTGATGGATGTTGTTGATGACACTGGTCTCTCCAATCTTTTTTATTACCAAGAAAAGCAATTTGGGCTACTGAATTTCCTTTTTGTTCTATACGGATTGAAGATCTTGTTCTTTGGGTCTTTGATTTTGGTGCGTGATACCATTTGGGAACATGTTCTAGTTATGTTAGCACGCTTTATTTAAAATGTCTTTTAGTCATGTAAGGTATGTAGAACTAACTTAAATGGAGCAATATGGCCAGTGAGAATCCGTACCCAACTTAAATTTTGGAATGTGGCATAGCTATTACTGATTTTTTGTTCTTTAATTTTTATGGATTTTAATTTGAAGCATCAATGTAATGCAGGGTTGATCCAAAGGGATTTCACGAATGGGCATCAGAAGGAGTTTTCCCAGCAATACCTGATGTACTAAGATTGTACAACAAATTGATTGAAAGTGGATTTGGAGTATTCCTTATCACTGGTAGAAGTGAATCCACACTTGGACAAGCCACCCTTTACAATCTCCACAACCAGGGATTTCTTGGCTATGAACATCTAACTTTAAGGTACCGTCTACTATTGTTTTTCAGTTGAATTTCAATGATTCAGGTTAAGAGAAACGTTCTTATGATTTTCCTTTTCTCACGAAATTGCAGGGAAGATCAGTACAAAGGAATGAGTTCAATTGTTTATAAGTCAGAGATAAGGAAAATGTTGGTAGGAGAGGGGTACATGATATGGGGCAACGTAGGAGATCAATGGAGTGATCTTCAAGGAGAGTATATAGGCAATCGACCATTTAAACTTCCCAATCCCATGTACTTTGTCCCTTAGAAAAATTGAAATGTAATTATTGTGTGAAAGCATGGTCTCTTGACATAAATAATAGTAATGGACATTTCATTTATGCTATAACGAGGCTATTGTAACCAGACACAAGTATTGGTAACACTTTCATTTACATTTGGAATCATACTTGTAACAACAATGGTAAGATAAGTATATTTGGTTGAAATTTATCATTATTGTTATTACTCGATTCATGTCCAAGATAGTATTTTTATTTTAAGCATCCCTAACTTCTTTCTCTTTAGGTGTAGAACATTCATTCATCTACAAACATGGATGTATTGATTATTGACAGCTTCTTCTTTTTTTAAAACCTCATAGATATTTCATTGAGATTTCGATTTTATGTATATATGGATAAACAAACAATAAGTTATTGATGGTTCTATATTGGGATTATAAGGTATATCTTTTAGCGAAATATTTTCAACTGTCATATCCCTCGTAAAGATTAAAACATCATGATGTTTTATACGTCAATGTCACACAAGAGAGGGTGATTTATGTGGTGCCTAATTTTTGCGTGCACTGATTATAGAAGAACGTGGTTCTCCTAAGTGTTCCTTAACCTACTATTGTTGAAATAGTAAATGCGAAAAGTAAAGAACACAAGTATTTTTACGTGGAAAATACCCGGCTCATGGTGAAGAAAACCACGACCTACTACTCAGTAGGATTTTTTCCAACACTTCACTAAATCACTGAGCCAAAACAGCATTTACAACAACTCTTTGTAAACTTAACGATTACCTCTAATTCCGTTGTGGCAACCAGCCTCTAAGTGTTGCGGCAACTTTAAGTTAACTTTAACTTAAATACCCAGAGTACCTATTACAATTGCTTCTAGTTAAAGCTGAAAGGTACAATTTGAAAAGCACCTACTACAATTGAACTAGAATAAAAGACAGACACTTGGAATTGGTTCTTCCATGGTTCTTGTAGCTTCAGGTTCGCACACTTGAATCACACAAGAATTTCTTGCAAAATGCCTCGCTATTTTTCTCTCAACTCATGTTTAACTTCGTTTTTGTGCATGCCTGTAAAAAAGAGAACATCCTACAATATATAGAGTTAGTAAATTAAGAAATAACTAGAGTTCTAATGATACTCTTCCTTGGTGGAAGAGTTTTAGTTATTCTCAACTTCTAACTCCTCCCTTATCTTGGATAGTATTCTCTTTTAGTAAGGAATTCTTCTCCTTATTAACTATGCAACCTTTTCGATCATGAGCTATTAGATATAACAAGTTAAGCTTATTTTCCCATGTCTGTGTACACTGTGGATGGACCTGATTCATGCTTGAGTTCCTTTGTCAATCTTCAAAACAAACTTCACTTGGGCCAACAAATTCTCCTTTTTTGATGATGACAAACTTTGTGCTTTTCATAATCATAGGCCATGTTTCAACTTAGCTCAACATCAACACAAATAGAATATTTTACCTTTTTAAAGTCATTAATCATCAAGGACCGAGTTCATTAGGTTATAAACATCACAACTCAAAGTAAAAGAACAACCTAATTCCCTTTTTTGGCATCATCGAAAAATTGCATAATTATGTAAGATAACCAGATTTTAATAGAAATTACTCATGGCCACTGGAGCTACTTCAAATCTAATCATGGAGTCAAATATCATCGATCAATCTAAGGATATTAGTCATCTAAGAAATATCAAAACCAATTAGAGCAAAAAGCAGTGAATTTCATTAATTGATAAGATCCTACCATAAAGCATAAGAAGAAATAAAAACACTGGATCATGAGCAAAAGAAACAAAAAAGAATTCCAAACTGGGTCATTGGTTGATCTACACTGGGCTAGGAAGGCTTAAAGCTGGGAAGGACCAGGTTCTTGGGTTTTGGCTTGAAGCAGTTTCAGCATATCCTGAAGAATGCCATCATTCTTCTCCTTTTCTTTTTCCGGCTCAGCTCTGAGAGCATCTCTCTTAGTCTCTACTTCTGCCAACCTCTTCTTCAGCCTATCTATTTCAGCATCATTAACCCAACTTTCTTGCACCAAAGTTTGCACTTTTCTATTCACAGGTACATTTTTGGATGAACCAGGTTCTTTGGGAGTGGTTTGGACCTCATAGTCACAAGCAGTTAGAGTGTTTATCCCAAAATGATCTTTGTTTGTACCAACCTCCCATTTCTTAATGGGTACCTTGAAGTGTGCAAGTATAGCCGTGATAATAAAATCACGGGGTATGGCGTGAGTTTTGGTGCCATTCAGAACTCTATCAGGAAGATGGATGATGAATCCAGGCCAATTGGTTTATCTCCCACTATCTAACATTCTATAAGAACCAGGTTCATAAATGTAGCAATGTTCCTCCTTTCCTTCCTAGGAAGGACAACTCTGTTCACAAATTCGAACAACACTTTTTGGGGTGGCTTCATCTCATTTTTGTAGATATCCTTGGTCCCAATCACTTCATCATTGTCACCGAACTTTCTTGTAATGGCAAGGGCAGTAGGGAGATTCTCTAGACTTGGCCATTTAAGCTTCTTATAATCATTGTACCCTTTAGCAGCTACACCCGAGATCTCTCCCAGTTCTTTGGCATCAAAGCTTACTGTCACCCTTTTTACCACACTGGTGACCCTACCATCCTTGATCTCACAATTAGCCATGAACTCCATAATCTCAGTTCTGGCCAGCTTCCTATCCATTTGAAGGACCATGTCCTTCCATCCTTGCAATTGTAACTTCTCCACCAGCAATACCATATCTTCCTCCTCTAGGTTCTTGAGGAGTCTACTTTTCAAGATGGTTATCTTCTCAAACTTAACCATCTTGTCCTTTTCAGCATCAGATTCTTCTTCTTCTTCTTCTCCACTCCATTGCTTTTCATCCACTATTTTCACTTTTCTTGATTTCAATGCAGACGTGGTCCTTTTAGCCAAAGAAGATGGCTCCGCTGACTTAGCTTTTGTAACAGACTTGTTTGTGGAAGTCCTGACTTTCTTTGCCTTTGGAGTCACAGCCTCCATTTCTTCTGTCTCCTCTTCATCTCGAAGGACCAGGTCCATCTATCAAGTAGACGTTCACAATAGAGTGAGAATCAATCTTACCTACCTTCCAATTCCAATGATCTCACCTTTCTTCCCATTTTCAAAGGAGACATTACCTCTTTTAAGGTCCTCAAGTGGAAGGAACTAGTTCTTGTTTCCTGTCATATGCTTTGAGCTGCCACTATCCATGTACCATATTTGGTTGCTCCCCTTCACTTAGACCTACAAAAGGAAATCAGGGGTTAGTCTTAGGAATCCAAACTAGTTTGGGTCCCTTTCTATAGGCAAAAGTATGAATTAAATTCTTTTTAATTTGCTAGAGAGGTCTTAGGGGTCACGAAGGGCTCTCATGGGGGTCATAAAGGGGGCTGGTGGTGGAATGGAGAGGTTCAAGGTAAAGTGGAAGCTAAGAAAACTGCATATTTGAAGCTAGTGGAGAGTACAAACGAGGAGGAAAAAAGGACTTATCGGGAGTGTTACAGAAAGGCAAAGAAAGAGGCAAAGTTAGCAGTTACGACGGCTAAGAACGTGGCGTTTGCTCGTTTGTACGAGGAGCTCGGGGGAAAAGGCGTGGACAAGAAGTTGTACCGATTGGCCAAGGTGAGGGAGAGGAAAGCCCGCTATTAGACCAAGTCAAGTGCATCAAGGATGAGGATGGAAAAGTGTTGATGGACGAGGCACTTATTAGGAGAAGATGGCAGGCATACTTCCATAAACTGTTGAAAGAGGAGGGGGATAGACGCATTGTGCTGGGTGAGTTGGATCACTCCGAGAGTCAGCGGGATTTTGGGTACTGTAGGTGGATTACAGTAGAGGAGGTGGAAGGGGCGATGTGTAAGATGTGCAGGGGCAGAGCGACGGGTCCAGATGAAATTCCAGTGGAATTCTGGAAGAGCGCAGGGTGGGCAGGTTTGGAGTGGCTCACTGGGTTATTTAATGTTATTTTTAAGATGAAGAATATGCCCGAAGAATGGTGGTGGAGTACGATGGTTCCGCTTTACAAGAACAAGGGTGATATCTAAAATTGCAATAATTATAGGGGTATCAAACTGTTGAGTCACACTATGAAAGTTTGGGAGAGGGTGGTGGAGGCCAGGGTGAGGAGGTGCGTGTCTATTTCCGAGAATCATTTTGGATTCATGCCGAGGCGTTCAACTATGAAAGCGATTTATCTGGTAAGTAGATTAGTGGAGAAGTACAGGGAAGGGAAGAAGGATTTGCATATGGTGTTTATTGACCTTGAGAAAGCGTACGATAAAGTCTCGAGGGAGATCCTGTGGAGGTGTTTGGAGGTTATCGGCATTTCGGTAGCGTACATTAGGGTGATTAAGGATATGTATGATGATGCTAAGAATCGGGTGAGGACTGTGGGTGGTTACTCAGAGCATTTCCCTGTGGAGATGGGGTTGCACCAGGGATCGGCTCTTAGCCCATTTTTATTTGCCTTGGCGATGGATGTACTGTCGCGACACATCCAAGGGGAGGTGCCTTGGTGCATGCTATTTGCCGATGATATAGTGTTGATTGAAGTTAATGCGAGGTTGGAGGTTTGGAGACAGACGTTGGAGTCTAAAGGTTTCAAATTGAGTAGAACAAAGACAGAATACTTGGAGTGAAAATTTAATGACATGACCATGATGCAGACGTAGAGGTTAATCTTGATGCTCAAGTTATCCCCAAGAAAGCGAGTTTTCAGTATTTGGGGTCTATTATCCAGGGTAACGGGGAGATTGACGAAGATGTTGCACCTCGCATTGTAGCGTGGTGGATGAAGTGGAGGCTCGCTTCCGGTGTTTTATGTGATAAGAATATGCCGCCAAGACTTAAGGGTAAGTTTTATCGAGTGGTGGTTCGACCGGTATGCTGTATGGGGCTGAGTGTTGGTCAGTCAAGAACTCCCACGTGTAGAAGATGAAAGTAGCAGAGATGAGAATGTTGAGATGGATGTGTAGGTGTACCAGGAGAGATAGGATTAATAATGAAGTTATCCGAGACAGAGTAAGAGTAGCCTCCGTGGAGGACAAAATGTGAGAGTCAAGACTGAGATGGTACGGACATATTAAGAGAATAATCATTGATGCTCTTGTCAGGAGGTGTGAGAGGTTTCCATGGAGAGCTTGAGAAGAGATCAAGGTAGGCCTAAGAAGTACTAGGGAGAGGTGATTAGACAGGACATGGTGCTGCTTCAGCTCACTGAGAAAATGACCCTTGATAGGAGGGTGTGGAGGTCGAGGATTAAGGTAGAAGGTTAGTGGGTAGTTTTTAGTTATTCACCAGCAGTCTTAGTAGCATGCATGTCCCTTCATATTCTTAGATTTTTATTACGTTATGTGGTTTTGTTCACCTCGGGTATTTTATTCCCCATTGCTATTATTTGGTACAACTTATCCTTTATCTCTCCCTTTTTTCTTTCCTCTTCCTTCTTTCTTCCTTCCTTGCTTTCCTCTTCTTCTTCTTCTTGCCCTTCCTGAGCCGAGGGTCTATTGGAAACAACCTCTCTACCTGTATTAGGTAGGGGTAAGGTCTGCGTACAGACTACCCTCCCCAGACCCAACATGTTGGGATCATACTGGGTTTGTTGTTGTTGTTGAAATTCTTTTTAGCCCAACTTGGTAGCCTATTCTTCCCTTGAACAAATTCTTTATTCTTTTGACTTGCCTTTTCTTTTGCAGTGCATTCACTTTTATAGTGATCTGTTTTACCACAGTGTGTACAAATCTTGTTCTTAGGAAGTGTGAGGTACTTGCTTTTGGGATCCCATTTAGGTGCAAGGTTCCTAGAGCCAAGTCCTCTTCTGTTGCTACTATGGTGTTCCTGTAGCCCTGAAAGTGCATCGAGGGACCTGTTCCATTTACAAGTTCTGTCTAACTTATGCTTGACCTTTCTTAGATCCTCCTTTAGTATTCTTACCTGCTCATCCCTTGTATACAACTCATCTTTCATTTTTTGTATATTTTCTTCTAGAATGATCTGTGTGTGATTAGCTGTCTTTTTACCTGTTCCTAATTTCAGTTTTAGATTTTCAGATCAAAGTTCTAGAACATTTGAATCAAGTGCATGAACCTGGTTCTTCAAAGCAGTATTTTCACTTACAGTTTCACTAACCCTAAGTTCCAAGGTTTTTGCACTTAGCCTTCAAAATTAGACATTCTTTAAGAAATTGTTCCTTTTCATTGTTTACATCCTCAGATTCATCAATTAGTTCTAGAAGTAACTCAGATAACCTTTCTTTAGACAACAATTTAATCTTGTCTTTGAGATGAATTACACTTACCTCAGTTTCCTCATCAGATTGTCTAATGGCCATAAGTGTTTGTTCATCCCCATCATCATCATTTGAGGTTTCTCCCCAAGCAGCGACCATAGCCTTGGTTGATCCTTTATTTTTCTTCGGTTAAACATGTTCCTTCGTTCAACTCTTTTCTTCTTCCATTCAATTTCCCATTGAGGACCGTTCTTGATGTGGTGATCATTCCTCCCACACCTGTAGCATCCGTCAGTGGTTTGCTTTTTAGGAACTTTTGACTTGTTGTAGCTTCCACTTCTTGAAGGACCCTTTCCTCTCCTCAGGTACTTCTTGAAGTCCTTGGTGATCATAGCCATTTCACCATCTTCTAGATCAGAATCTTCAGTGATTCTGAGTGCCAAGCTCCTTTCCTTCGTAGGTACATCAATTTGCATGGTTTGTCTCCTAAGTTCATAGGCAGTAATATTTCCAATTAATTCATCCAGTGGGAGGGCGGCAATGTTCTTTGATTCCTGAATGGCAGTGATTTTTCTCTCCCAAGTATCAGGCAGAACCCTTGTCAGAATCTTCTCGACTCTATCTTCTTCAGGAACAATCCTTCCAAGAGACTTTAGTTCATTTGTCAATGTAGTAAACCTTGTGTACATATTTTGAATGGTTTCTCCTTCCTTCATAGTAAAGTTCTCATATTGAGAATACAGTAGAGTTCCTTTGGACCTCTTCACCTGAGGTGTTCCTTCATGAGCCACTTGTAGAGTGTCCCAAATTTCTTTAGCAGTGGTACAACTTTGGATTCTACTGTACTCATCTGGACCAAGTCCACAAACAAGCCATTTCTTGACTTTAGCGTTCTTCTCCCATTTCTTCAAGTACTCAGCAATGCAATCAGCTCTTGTCTTTGGCACATCTACTCCTTCAACATTTTTCTTCAGGGTAGCCAGTGGACCATCGGTGACAATGTCCCATAGCTCATAGTCCTCTCCAATAATGTGATCTCTCATCATGTTTTTTCACCAAGGGTAGTACTGGCCGTTGAAGAGTGGTGGCCTAGCAATGGATTTCCCTTCCCAGTTTCTAGGTGGTGCACTCATCTTGATCTTCTCCTAAGGTGTTATCCTCTTCAATTATAACCTGTTCTGATACCAATTGATGTTTTATACGTTAATATCACACAAGAGGGGGAGTGATTTGTGTGGTATCCAATTTTGTGTGCACTGATTATAGAAGGACCCAGTTCTTCTAAGTGTTCCTTAACCTACTGTTGCTGAAATAGTAAATGCGGAAAGTAAAGAACACAAGTATTTTTACGTGAAAAACACCTAGCTCAAAAGGTAAAAAAACCACGATCTACTACTCAGTAGGATTTTTCTCAACACTTCACTAAATCACTGAACCAAAACAGCATTTATAAAAACTCTTTGTAAACCTAAGGATTAACTCTAATCCCGTTGTGGCAACCAGCCTCTAACGGTTGCGACAACTTCAAGTTAACTCTAACTTGAATACTCTGAGTATCAATTACAATTGTTTCTAGATAAAGATAAAAGTTACAATTCGAAAATCACCTACTACAATTGAACTAGAATAAAAGACAGACACTTGGAACTGGTTCTTTTATCTGGTTCTTGTAGCTTCAGGCTCGCACACTTGAATCACACAAGAATTGCTTGTGAAATGCCTTGCTATTTTGCACTCAACTCATGTTTAACTTCAGCTTTTGTGTGTGCCTGTAAAATGAGAACATCCTGCAATATATAGAGTTCTAGTTATCCTCAACTTCTAACTTCTCACTTATCTTGGATAGTGTTCTCTTTTAGTAAGGAGTTTTTCTCCTTATCAATTATGCAACCTTTTCGATCAAGAACTATCAGAAATAACAAGTTAAGCTTATCTCCTTCACATGCATTCCTTATGCTCGAATCTGCCGTGTCTGTGTACACTGTGGATGGACCTGGATCATACTTGAGTTCCTTTGTCAATCTTCAAAACAAACTTCGTTTGGACCAACACATCCAAATACTTATAATATGTTGTCCTATTGAAGCACATTCAAGCTTTGATAATCAAGTCATATTGTATTCTCTACTTTTCTCTTGGTTGTTTTTTTATTTTTCTTTCTATTAATATATACTACCGTTTGAACATTAAAAAATATTTACTTTTTTCGAAAAAATTTCACTTTTTTCAAATCAGTGTGGCTATAAAAAATTTAATTTTCACTTGAAGATGAATCTGGAATTCTTCAAAAATTTAAAAAACTCTAAAAAGTTGTTTTTCAAAATTTTCACTCAAATCATTCACAAAACTTCAAAAACAACCCAAAATAATATTTATGTCCAAACACAACTTTAATTTTCAAATACGATGTTCACTTGAAATTTCTCTTTACTTTTTTTTAAAAAATTTACAATTATTATGTCCAAACGCCCACCAGGTAATTCTTTTGGGGGAAATGCATGATAATGGACTCTTTCAAACTAACGTTTAGAACTGCCCCATTATTATCTCCATAAGAGATGGATCTAACACATAAGCAGTGCATGCACGTGTATTTATTTCCTCGAACTCAATTTACAATATAAGTTCATTTACACCTTTAATTAGATTCTAGATCCGCCTCTAAAGATCACCTGCATTACAACAACAGTATTAGCCAACGTTTGGATTCCCCGTGCGAATAAATTATTCATCTATATGTAAATCAGCATCCACCATTCGCATTTGCACTGTACCTCATTCCAAATATTGCATTTTTTCATTTGTACTACTAAATCTAAGAGAAAAAGGAAAGAAACTTGAAAATGAATGACACTGATGTATCAAAGCAAATACAGCAAATGGTCAGATTCATACGGCAGGAAGCCGAAGAGAAGGCCAATGAGATCTCTGTCTCCGCTGAGGAGGTTTACTTTTCATAATTTTTCTCCCATTCTTTTTCTTTATACTAGTTTCTCGGCATGTGCATTGAACGTGTATATCCAACTATTTAATATATAATTTTTAAAATAATAATAATATTATTAAAAAAATTGAGTAAATAATAATACATAAAAGAATTATATATATGTGTGTGTGTGAGAGAGAGAATTATTGTATCGTTCTATTTTTTCTAAATAAAACTGATTGGATTTTCTGAACTTACAAATTTAAATAATAATGGTTAATTAGATACATGAATGTTTCAGCAAAAGCTACTTGTAAAGTAATAGTTGTATGATATAGCTATATTTTATAATTAAGAATTTATATGTTACATTATCTTATTTATATAGCACAAGAAATTAAATATTTTCATAAAAACTTGTGTAATTTAACTTATTTTTAATAATTTAGGGTTGTGCATAATTTGGTAAATACCCGTACCGAAACTGAAAATTTTGGTATTCGGTATTCGGTATGGTATTTGGTTTAAGATTTTTAAAAAATTGGTATTAGGTATGGTATTTGGTATTTTAAAATGAAATATTGATACCGTACCGAAATATATATTATATTACACAATACACATTTTTTAATTATAACATAAGTATAAGAAATCTAAAATTGTACTTTCCTTTATTCTCTAAGTTCATCAATTAACTCTAAGTAAGTAACAAGACATTTCTCTAAGTTTTCTCTCTCTAGGTTGGTATATGTTGGTTTTGGACAAAACTTTTGTCAATAAACGTTTTTAGTTTTGTACTTTTGAGTACGTTAATTAAGAATATTACCGTCTATAACTATATGCACTAGTTAGTATTCGGACCGAATAAACCGAAGTTACCGAACCGAAAAATCGAAACCTAAAGGAAAAAAACCGAACCATACCGAATTTAATTAGGTACGGTATTGGTATAGTATTTTACGAAACCGAATACCAAAAATACCAAACCGAGATGTCTAATTACACTACCGTACCGACCGAGGAACACCCTATTTTAATTTGTAACTATTATCTCTCTTCTCCTACTTCCTTCTCTAATAAGTGATTTTACTGTTAGTATCATTCAAACTATATGAAAACTAGGAGATTAAATTATGCATCGGGTTTTTCTAAATCGACATATCTAGTGATATGTATCGAGCAATACAGTATAAAAATAATTCTTATACTCCCATAAGGAATTACCAAATAGTATTGTCACCAAATATTTTCGCCTCTTCAAAAGATAAACCATTTGAAATTTTTTGCTTGGGTATAGCGTTGTCGGAATTAAAAGCTATTTCAATTTGTGCACTGAAGATTAGTTAGGTTAACACACTCTAACTGAACGTTAATAATGTAGTAGCTCATATTTGATTCTAAGAAGTCCTTACATTACTCCCAACAAGTTATTAGAGGATGTAAGATAATGAAAAACTTCATTCATCCGACATAAAAATTAATCTTATGAACCAACAAGGGTTGTAGTGGAGTGGTAAGTACTCATTCATCCTTAATCAGAGGTCTTGGGTTCGAGTCCATGGGTATGGGGTCGCCTTTGTTAGGGAACGCTTTACCCCAATGTGGGATTTTTTGGCGCGAATCCGAATTTAGTCAGACACCAATGTAGGTACCGAACACCGGGTGGGAAACCAAAAAATATATATATAATCTTATGAAAATGCGGAAGTCAACTTTTGGTTCGTATTGAGTATATTGCTATCATGCCATATGCTAATCTTGATGTGCATGGTAGAGTGATAATTCTTCAATCATAGTCATTGTGTATGTTGTTCCTTTAGTTTATGAAAGATAAAGGAAAAAATGTATAGAAGAAATTCAATATCTCGAAGTTCTCTATCTCCTTCATTTTGAGGCAAATAATTGGTTATCACAAAAGTAGCTTAAGCTAGCCTCGTCTTGAGGGTGGTTACGTTGTTGGCTCGTCGAATATTAGGTCAAGTAAGGTTCTTTAGATCCTTAATACACACGTCAAAAATGTATGTCCATAAAGTTAGAAAAAAATAGGTTCGATACAAATGGTTTTTATAGCACCAATCATGTAAACTAAGGCATTTTCTTGATA
Source organism: Nicotiana paniculata (assembly GCA_005239505.1). Lineage (NCBI taxonomy): Eukaryota > Viridiplantae > Streptophyta > Magnoliopsida > Solanales > Solanaceae > Nicotiana > Nicotiana paniculata. The sequence continues at coordinate 15,707 of ML345759.1, read as the reverse complement.
AATATGATGAACTTTTTTATGAAATTATAAATTAGGTATTTCAAATGTTATCTTTTCCAGTAAAGTCTATATGTTATTAGAGATATTATTTTTGATTATTTACCATGCATCCCTTGAGTCACATGACACGGAAGATAAAATATTAAAATAAAATAAATTTCGTAAAACTTACAAAGAACCACGAAATATGAATGGTAGAAACAGATAAGCATTGAAATGAAACTCACAAGCTTATTAAGTTGAGATTTGAGAGAAGCAAGTCCACACCGACAGAGATTGAGGACATATGGTAGAAGAAAAACACCGACCAAAAGGCGAGAAATTCAATCTTCATGGCGTGAGATGAATTATTCAAAATTATAGCATAATAATTATTTATATGGAAGTTAGCAAAATATAGAGTTTTTGGGTTTTTCTGTTATCTATCCCACCCATTGGCTGCTCTATTAGAGCATTTAAATAGATTACGTTTTGATTCAAACTCTAAAGGTTGACAACGGTTAAGAAAATTTTGAATGGACACGTTAGTTATACAATGTTTTCTCCGTTTCAAATTAAATAATGTACTTTTTTTTATACTCTCTTCTAAAATAAATGACATACTTTTAAATTTAAAAATAAAACTTTAAACTCTTTGTTTTATTAATTTTATCCTTAATGATAAGTTTTTATAACCAAACAAATATCATGACCCACAAAGCTTTTACCTTTTAATCTTTTAAGACCATGAATTTTAAAAGTCTTCTTCTTTTTTCTTAAATTTCGTACAGAGTCAAACTACCTCATCTAAATTGAAATGGAAGGAGTAACGGAGAAGGTACAATTATTCTAAGAATGAACAAAAATTAGTTTTATTTGGATATTATTATTAAATAGTATTGGAAAGGGTAAAAGAGCCCATCAATTTGTATGGGTATTTTTGTAATTCAACTTTAGACCTAAAAGCTTTCCGCTTCTAATATACAGTACTCCATAGATTAATATTGTAGAGACTTGTACGTTCATGTAAGAATATATATGAAGTTTAGAGACTTGTATGTTTGTGTAAAAAAATATGTGAAATTTAGAGAACCTTTAGTTTCGAAAAGACTAATTCTTTAGGAAATGGACCTGAATAGAGCATTTATTGATAAAAGAGGATTGGCTTGTCCAACTGATTTGGATTGAGACGCTCATTGATATAATCATTTTTTTTTCTTTTACTTCAAGCCTTCTCACTGGTGTAAAATGCTACTTGTAAGGTAAATTGGTAGTAATCTGCAATTAGTCGTTTAATTATTACCACATCATGTGAAGTATAAATCTGATTCCAAATAATAATATTATATTGGCAATTGGGATTATGAGAACCGGTTTTAAGCGAATAGGTTTTCACACAATGTGAGTTCTAAAATTGTTTAATTAGTTTTTGCGTGTGCATGGTAGGAATTCCAAATAGAGAAATTACAATTAGTTGAAGCTGAGAAGAAAAAGGTCAGACAAGAGTATGAACGGAAAACGAAGCAGGTGGAAGTCCGTAAGAAAATGTGAGTTGATATATAGTTATTGTTCAAGTAACATAATTTTGTTTAAAAACTGAAAGTAATTCGTATATATAGCGAGTATTCAATGCAACTAAATGCATCACGTATCAAAGTTCTCCAAGCACAAGATGATGTGGTGAGTGGAATGAAGGAATCTGCAAGTAAAGCACTTGTAAAGATTTGTGGTGACAAGAATAATTACAAAAAGCTTCTCAAGGGATTGATTGTTCAGGTAAGTTGCGTTTTCTTTCATTCATATATATATATATGGTATCTGCAACCAACCTTAGATTCATATGATATTCGTTTGCAGAGTCTGGTGCGACTGAAGGAGCCATCAGTGTTGTTGAGGTGCAGGGAGATGGATGTTTCAGTGGTTAAATCAGTTGTAGAGGATGCAAAAAGAGAGTACACGGAGAAAGCCAAAGTGCGTACCCCTAATGTCACCATTGACAATGTGCATCTACCTCCACCTCCAACTCATTCAGATCCTCATCGCCCCTCTTGGTACTTCCTCTTATTTAAGTAGAATCTTCAAAACTGCTGCTGTCTTCCTTAAACTTTGGGATCAGTCTTGTTTTGATAAATTTCAAACCTTTTAACTTATTTATGAATTCACTGGCAATTAGTATATAAACAACACACCTATTGAAAGAAGATAAACTATTGTCATTTTTCATGCAATCACATATATATAGAGGTGAAGCGTGGATTTTGACTAGTTTTCATTTTGCTAATCAAAGCTCTGGAGGAGTAGTTCTGGCTTCTGAAGATGGGAAGATTGTATGTGATAACACTCTGGATGCGCGACTGGATGTTGTTTTCAGGCAGAAACTCCCCGAGGTAATTTGTTACACGAATCTTCCAACCCAGTGTTTTAGTTTATTGTAGTTGCATGTATATGTACTTCCATATACCCTATTCCTCTAACCAGTTTCTTCTTCAGACTTCAATCTACCAAATCACAAACAGCTGAATACCGTCAGCTTCATACTCATTGAAGTCTATGGTTTGCTCTTTATGCAGATACGTGAACAACTTTTCTCTAAGATGGGTGCATGAGGATGCTCGTAGACATACTAGCATAGATTACTCCAGTGGATGAACTTAATTCACTCACATTCCCAACTTTATTAAACAGTTGTTACATTCCTATGTGCTATTTCAGTATGTTGTTTTCAAGAAGATTGTCAAAGAATTATTGAATAAAGATATGTTACTTTCAACATCATTATTCTTCTTGTGTTTAGAAACAAGTTCAACAATGTGCAGCATGATATCTAAGAGATTGGCTAGGACAGCAAGAAACGAGCACTCACCAATAATTATCCACTTTTGCATAACTCTTGAGTCATGTATTAATTTACATTGTGGCATACAACCTTTTCTAGGAAAGAGAATACCTCCTACTCCTACCAGTTTTACCTTCTGATGTCCTGGATCTGCGACCCGGCTTGTGATGTTTTTCTCCAGAAGGACTGCCAAATATACCAATTCTTCCTATACCTCTAGAAAGGGAAGTTAAGAATGTTTTTCCATGTCCTGTTTTATCCATCATACCTTGTTTCATGAACACTTGTTCCTTCTCCAGTTCACTGAGCCTTACCCTCATTCTTGATATCTCCAGCTTCAGTTCTCGGTTCTCTCTCCTTAAAGAAGCATAAGTATCTCTAGGCGACATAGCTGCACTTGTAAGACCACTACTGATCTTTTGTGATACAAAAGTATCTCCACAACTTCCGGATAGAGCATTCTTAAGGCGGAGCTGCTCAAAGTAGAGAACTCGGACAGTCATTTGAACTGGGAGTCTGTCATTCTGTGCTGCATGATTGCATGCTTCTTGAGAGAGCTTCTGGCAATCTATGAACTTGCACAGCTTCTTCGCTTCATGCTCACTTAGCGTTGGATGGGCCTAGTGAAGTTCACAAAGAGATAAATGGCAGAATCAACTAAAACTATGTTTATAAGGGGTTGAGATGTGATATTACTAAAAGCATTAAACAGCTTGCAGGGTTAAAACACAACATATTCTTTTTGTGCACTTTATATGCACAAAGAAGAATATTCAGACCACCAATATAAAGAACATGTTATCATTAGCAGGGATTGCTAGAATAATATACAGGTCTATAGCTAAAAACTTGAATATTCACCTTCAAATAAACATCAATAGCTCTGTAAAGTCCGTCATCAATTACACGAGCATAATCAGGCAACACTGATATCATAGCAGTGAATTTGTCAAGACTCAAATATGGATCAGGAGCTATTTCAGCAAGATATGTGTCTATCAGCCGTCCCACTTTCAATAGAGCGCCATGACTTGGAGAATCGATACCTTCTGATTCATATCCACAATCTTCATTTTCTCCCTGGTCAATCCTTTGGAGGAAATGTATCAATATCCGCTTGACAGTGTCAACATCAAACAAAGAATCACCTGTAGTCTGGACAGATGGTATAAGCAAATCATCAAGTAAGACCATTTCCAGCCTGAAGGCAATCCTCCTCTCAATTTCAAGCCTGCAGGCTAGCGTGGCATCCACCATGATACCTATCCTTAACATCCCAAAAAGAAAATTCAGCGGAACAGATGAACTCTTTTCTGGAGGCAATAGACTAACAAGAGTTTCTATTATTGTTCTCTGCCCCTTTTCTCCCTTAAAAGGATACGATCTGGCTGGATTCCAAATTTGCGGTTTCCCAATACCCTTTAGGGAGACCTGGGCGTAATGCATCAAGGACGCAATAATGCTGTCTGTGTGTACCCCAACATGTCCCATTGCCATGATAACTCTGCGATAAAAATCAATACTCAGAACAGAAAGATCTTCGACCCACCATTCAAGACACCTGTCCTTAAGTTCCAAAAATCCACTATCACAATCTAAACGAGATAGACTGGATACAAGTTGCTCCTGACAAGCATTCCTGGCAATGGCATCAATGCATTTATCTGGAATACCAACCTCCTCTGCAGTAGGAAGAAGGGCTTCACAGGAAGAAAGTACTTGCACGGATTTTTCAAGGCTTGGAGAGACAACTTCATCAAGGAAAGTTTCTGTTCTTGCAATGAGATTCTCTTCACGATAATCTTCTGTCATTTCCAAGTATTCTGCCACACAGCGCAAACGTGCTACGTTTGTGGTTGTGATCTCAAAGTTCATGCCATAACAAAACTTTGCAGCCAGTTCAAATGTTTCAGGTCCCCCTGGTACGTGAGTCAAATCCAATTCTGAGAGATTTGGATCGTTGGCATCCGCCACTATCTTCCGGATCTTTCCACTCAAAGATACCAGGGGAAACTATTGTAAACATCACATAATTATCAACTTTAAGAATGATGTATGCAATTAACTAATAATGTCGAATAAGGAAGAGATAAGTTAATTATTAAATAGTTCATGATGAAACGCCCAGACAAGGCTAAGATTCATATTTTATAATCATTAAATTGATTTCTGGAAAGCATTTGTCGCAATGCTACTCCTAAAAGAATGACCATTTCAATCATTTGCTAAAGTGTCCTTAATATGACAGACTTCACTGTCATCACCTTGGGTGCTTGAATAAAAAGTTTCAATGTATAAGATGCGTCATCTCATCTAGTAGTGGCCTTGTCGAGGCATGATAAAGTTGGTCTAAAGACGACAACAAGGGGCTTGCTTCTAGATACAGAATTATTTTTAGCTGCATTACATGCCCAGCTGGAGTTCTTTTCAAACTTCAATTTGTTCCAAAATTGTGATCTTAAAGTTAGCTTACATTACGTATACCATCACTACAATAATTGTATTGTTGCTTTTTTTGATAGCCGAATACACCATTAATGGAAACCTTGGTTTTCCAATCTTAATAATCCATCAAACTACAGGAACATTCTCAACCAACTCCGATAATCCTCTGAATTTCAAATTTTACCACCATCACAATCTCAATCTATCCAGTTAGTAACCAAGAGGAAACAAACAAGTGTCTTTAAACAAAACCCCACCCTCTCCTACTATGCATGATCTTGAACACGTTATATCCTGATAATTTATTTATATTGCTAACCTTATTTGAAGTTCAAACCTTCATAAATTATCCAAAGGCACAAAGTTTCTGAAAGAAAGACTGGGAAAAGTGAAAACAGGAAAGTACCTTATGCAGTAGGAAAGACTCTCCATTTGCAGCAATTGTAATATCCCCAGCAACTTCAGAGAATATAGTGCTGATCAATATCATCACGAATAAGTTTATCTATTGCGCAATGATTTTGACATGACAAAGTATTGATTTGTCATAATAAATTTACCATGTCATAAAAAGTATTAACGCGTTTATGGTGCATTTCCTCCTAATGACAGATCAAGTTTATCGGTGAAAATGAAGAAGACGATAAGATAGGACACCAATATTCAAGTTCACAGTAATACCACTTTCAAATTATGTGAAATAGCATACTAAAGAGACAATGACATACTCAAAGAAAGCATATAAATGTCAGAAGAAAGAGTTACTTCCATAAGCAAGGCCTTCCTGTAACTATTCACAGGAGGGAATTTGGAAAGGATAATGTTAAGTAATCCCTATAAGTATTATTCCGTGGAAACAAAACAAAAGAGAGGTTTTTGTAAGGTGCAATGAACACTGAAAATACAATAATTGGAGTGAGGAAACAATATAATCATAGCATGAATCATCAAGCAGGGCAGCCAAGATGGGCTGCTGGGGTATCTCAAATCAAGCTGAAAGACTAAATTCATTGAAAATGGACATTCATCAAACATGTCATTCAGAATATGATGATAAAAAACCATGGCCAACTCATAATTCGCAGTAAATAAGTCTTTGAAACTATTTATCTGGAAAAAAAAGAAAGAAAAACTAAGTCTTTGACACTGTAACCGAATAATTCTTGAAATTCATGAAGGGGATGATCAACAGTCATGTGTACCCCAGAATGGAGGCATGAAGATGGAGATTACCGAGTGGTAAATGAGTTGTAAGGAGACACCATTCTTGTATGAGTTGTAAGAAACTTGAGCTTCACTTTAGACTTTAGAGCAGCAGCACTCTTGCAGTCAAATCCCAAGACAAGCAACAATAAGCGTTGAAAGAAGACCAAAAAGGGAACATGTGAGTGATAAATAATACAAAGAGAAAAAGCTAAAGAATTAATACAGAAATGGGCACATTTGGCAGAAGGGTGCATGGCCATGTGAAGTGTTTTACTGCAACACAAAAGACCTTTTCCCCTTTTGCTTTTTATTCCTTTGTCTCTACCTTAACAATGTTTATATTATCATCCTATTCATCATTATCGAAACTATAATCTACTTAGTCTAATATTAGTAGACTAGTATCAAATTTTGATGAATTCTTTACACATTAGTAGCGGATATAGATAATTCATATAATCATCCAACTAATTTGGGATTAAAACGTAGTTAATTGATTGAGTAGTAAAATATTTGGAAGGTGCGCTTAATTCTAATATTGAAATCAAGGAAAGGCTTGATCTGATACATACTTGGAGGAATGTGCAGGCCTCGCTTTTCTGATAAGACATGGATTCGAAATTTCCAACTTACAGAAATTGCAGTACTAGACGTTACTTTATGGGCGCATATGTTACTATATTCTGAGTTGGCATTGCTCCAATTCTTATTTATCTCTTTGTTTAAAGAAAAGCGTTACTTTAGTTCTAGGCGGTCTTTTTGCTTTTGATTTATGTTTTAGCAATCGATATTTGTGTCCAGCTTCCATGTATCAAGATTATTGTTCCTTTTCTTGTATCGGTCCAGTCCACAAAGAATTTATGAGAATACATCATTTTCCATTCACATACAAGTTAAAATAGATACATCAATAACATGATTTTTGATTTCTTTTTATCTGTTCATTGAGCTATTTAGTGCCTCGGCAGGTGAATTAATAGAGGCACCACAACTATTAAAAAGATAATATTACTTTCTCAAAGAGGATTTAATGATACGTTCAACTTCCATTATCATTTTCTGAAAAAGTTATGCAAACGGAAGGAAACAAGAAGAAAAAGGAAAGAGAGAACTGTATTTAGTGGAGTAAAAAGAAAGCCGTAAAGTAGAAGAAGGCAAATAAGAGGATCTTTGGACCCTTTGAAGGAGATTTTGGATATTGATCTGCGGCTCGAAAAGCTATAAAGCAATCGTAAATAATTTAGCACCAGTATACAGTTATACTTAAAGAGAATTTGCAATTTCATTTTCTTCGTCCTTCCAAACAGGCTTTAGGTGTTTTCCTTTTACGTATAACTAATATTAGAACACACGATGCGCCAACACTAGAAAAGAATGTTAATCATATTCAATGGTAATTTAACTTGTTTGAACACATTAAATCATACTATACGATATTGTTGTTGTTTAACATAAAATCTGCCTAATAGGCTAAATCAGTTAAATTTATAAAATAAGATCACAAGCAAATTTCAGTGAAAAATGAATTAGCAATGAGAAAGGAAAAAAAACTCTTATTAATAATCTTCTCGAATATAAATCCCCAAACATCAATCAAAGCTCGATACGCCAAAGTCAATTCCCAGTGAAATTTATAAACTCTCCTAACTCTTCAACTTGCCAAATTTAGATAAATAGTGCCAAAATCTTCTAGGAATCTCCGAATCCAAATCTGAATACACGTTGAAGTCCAAAATCGCCGTACGAACCTATTGAAATCATCAAATTATGATTCCGAAATCATTTACTCAGAATTTAAACCTTGGTCAACTATTCCAACTTAAAGCTTCTGAATTGAGAATTATTCTTCCAAATCAACTCCGAACTTCTCGAAAATCACACCCAACCATTCTGTAACACCCCATGTTTTCGTACGTGAAAGTACGCCATAAGTAAATTGATGAAAGCTCGAAAATGAGATGTTACATCCCGTATTTTCGTACGTTAAAGTTTCGTCATAAGTTAATCGACGTAAGCTCGGGAATGAAATTATTTTGAGGCTATAAGTATTATGTTATTTCAAACAAGTGAAAAGTAAATTAGTAAAAGTGAGGGGATAAGCGAATCGAAGAAACTGAGTTTCATCGAAGTTTGATATTTTGGGATAAAATACGGTCCGAGCTATAATACCCGGTAATTATGGACTAGTGTCATACAAGGTACCACATGACCATGATAGTAAGATGTATAAAGTGTGTTAAAAGTAAGTAGTATTTTAAGTAATTTTAGATAATTCTTAATAATATGGGTAATTAATTAATTATTGGTTGATGGGAGATTAACAAGTTAATTAAGAAATTAGTAGATAATTAATTAAGATCTTTTGGATAAAGCCTAAGGAACTTTAACGTGGCAGCCAAGGGGGTCTTGATTAAAGTCCAAATATGTGACTCTTTAAGTCATGTAACTTGTTGGCACAATTAGAGGACTTTGTGGCCAAGTCATTCTTATCAAGTGAGGCCCGCAAAACTAAAAAATTTAAGAGATTCCTTATCTCATTTTTTGTTGAAAGATGCTATTAAGAAAGGCTCTCTAAATTCACAAAATGAAGGCTTATGACAACAAAGTGTGGATGAGGCTTCAGCAAATTTATACATGATCCTATTATGCGTGAGATGCAATTTTATGAAAATATGGTACAATCTTTCTCAAGAATATCAATACGGATTTTTTTCTACGTCGATCCGCTGTTACGTATTTTTCACAAAAGATGTGTGTTAGAGAGATTGTTAAGAGAATCGGCTCAGGTATGTTAAGGCTATCCCTTCTTTCTTTTTGGCATGATCCATACGATACAAGCGAAACGAGCAAATGTGCAACTTTCATAAATGACTCTATTCATAGAAATACTAGAGTTTCCTATGTTCTTGATTCTACATGCGTCTTATTATTCTATAATTTGTTCATGGGTCTCAGAAAATACGTAAGTTGATAAAGTTTATTTCATGATATTAATCAGAGGCATAACGGTCTTATGACATTCCGCGAGATTTTATTTGACGTACTTNATATATATATATATATATATATATATATATATATATATATATATGGGAAAAGATTACAACGTTATATACGCACCACCACCTGATCAGCTGGTATAAATTGATGATTTTGCTCACAGTGGCCGAGGATGATATGATGGGATGCCCTCAGAGGCTTGATGATGTTATGAATGCATATACCTATGAATGATATGATATTTATACGTATATGCATGACATTATAAATGTTAAATGATTCACAGAGCTATTCAGACACACATGTTGAGTCTTTTACTCCATGTTTCTCTCATGTTTTTTATTTATTGATTTTCATTCCTTACATACTCTGTACATTATTTGTACTGATGTACCTTTTGCTTGGGGACATTTGCGTTTCATGCCCACAAGTCCCGATATGACAGTTGAGAGTCCTCCAAGTAGGCTATCAGCTCAGCGGAAGGTATTGGTGCGCTCCATTTGCTCCGGAGTTACTTATTTGGAGTATGATTAGGACATGTATTGATTGGTATGGCGGGGCCCTGTCCCGACCTTTATGATATTTATGTACTCTTAGAGGCTTATAGACAGATGTCATGTATACAGATGCTTGTATGACCTTGTCGGCCTATGTTTTAAGTATATAAAGGATCACGTTAGCCTTATAGGCCCGTATCAAGTTGGGTCATTCTATGTCGGGTACTTCCTCATGTTTACTCTGGTTATTTCATGATGCCCCTTCTGGCCCACTTATCGGTGATGATATAATAATAAAGATATGTTATGTTGGTACTCGATTGAGCAAGGTACCGGGTGCCCGTCGCAGCCCATCGGTTTGGGTCGTGAAAAAAGTGGTATCAGAGCACTGTCCTAGGGAGTCTACAAGTCGTGTCTAGGTGAGTCTTGGTTATGGGTGTGTTGTGCACCACACTTATAAGCATGAGGCTACAGGGTATTTAGGACTGTCACTCTTTCTTCTTACTCTTGATCGTGTGGTAGAGCTCAGTTGTAAGAATTCAAACTCCTAAATTTGATTTTATTCATAATACAACGATACCTACATTCAGAAAGACAGCTGGTAAGAGATTGAATGTGGCTGTGGAAGAGTTGAGTCAGAGGAACTCGATTTTGCATGATGCTTATGATGAGTAAATATGAGTAAATATGAGGTTTTCAGCAGAACATGTGTGTACTAAGACGTGTAAGCTTCTTGTTAAGGAGCCCTAAGGCATGAATATCTATCCACCCATATGGTAAAAAGCAATGAGAGAATCAAAAGGTTTTCAACAATGTAAAAGAAGCAAGGTGAAGAAGGGTATGGGGTACCTAGTTAGTGAAGATGATCATTAACTACAATTTAGGAAGACATATATAAGCCTTTTGAGTTACCTTCAACAATAACAAAGGTGTGTACAATTGGCCATACCTATATCATTTATGCCCTATGGGGGATAACAGAAGTAGTATAAAAGAAGACAAGATCTAGTTGTGGTTAGGGTAACCCAAAATAGTGGATGGATTGTTAACGTTAGCTGACATTTTCGAAGGATATTGCAAATGTGCTAATAGATTTCCTTGTGAGACACCCAGAGGGTGCACTCTAAAATAGTACAGCCAGATATGAGTACTACAAAGATAGGCACTGGAAGCCTTGAAGGGATAAATATTATCTTAGTATGGCTCCCGTCCCTAGTAGAGAGAGAGTGTTAGGCAACCCAAAGATCCAGTGGATGGAGCAAAGTGGAGCTAAAAGCAAAATAATGTCTTGTTGAAGTTTTCAGAATACACTAATAGACAGGTTGAGAGTCCTCCAAGTAGGCTATCAGCTCAGCGGAAGGTATTGGTGCGCTCCATTTGCTCCGGAGTTGCTTATTTAGTCAGTATGATTAGAACATGTATTGATTGGTATTGTGGGGCCCTGTCCCGATCTTTATGGTATTTATGTACTCTTAGAGGCTTGTAGATAGATGTCATGTGTAACACTCCTCAAATTTATAAAAGTTTCTAGACACGCTAATTATAGAATTGAATTATTATTATTATTATTTTTCTTGCCTATAGTGAAATATATATATATACACACACACACACACACACTTAAATAATTGGATATACAATTAGGGAATATTAATATTTTTAATGTTTCTAATTACTAAGAATGAGTATTATTAACTATTAAAAGTGAGTATCAATAAATTCTTGTGAAAAAAAAAAGAAACCAAATAAGTCTTCAAGAAATTGGGCTAAAAGCCCATATAGTACCATTTCTTCCAGCGACCAAAAGGCATAAAGCTTTGGTGAAAGTCAACAAACAAAAACCACAAAAGTTTAGGAACTGCTGGAATATTAGACACAGAGGCAGCGAACAATCACGCAGTCAACAGAAAATCTGGGATTCTTTACAAATCACTAATTCTTGAACTCAGGTATATAAAATTCCTTATTGTCAATTATCCTACAGTATAAGAAGTGGATAGTTAATTCCCTTCTTTCTCTATATCAACAATAAATTGCATGTTTAGGTGTGAAACTTTAAAATTGATTAAAACACACTGGTTGTTGTAGAATTGATTGTTTGACTGGTGTTAATTGGACTGGGGCCTACGTATTGGCTCGAGAAGTTTTGGGATGAGTTGATATAACCCTTTACCAAAGTGGTTTAACTCAGAAAAGTGTGCATACAAGGTGTTTGATGAATTGGCTAAAAGAGTGAATATGTACTTAATTGAAGTGAGTGAGTTCCTATTAGCTTAGAATTATTTTAGTTAAAGTGAGATGATTTATTTTAATACATATTCATACATTTTCAGATTTTGTGTTATTATTATATGCCATTTTCATGTTGAAAATTCATGCAAAAGCAAGAATATTTATAAATAAATTTTAAATATTTATTTCATTCTTATGCCATACCTTACATTTAAGCATTCTAGAATAAGTATGTTTGAAAGATTTAGACTTGAAAAGTTACAAGAAGAAGTTTTCGAAAGAAAATTTTTTTGGGAGTATCCTTTATTCTGAGAAGGGGTCATCGTCCAGACCGAGGGTCCTGACCAAAGCGTTGACTTACTGAAGCTACTTGTGCCAAAGTAGGGAGCACACGAGCCGAGGGTCTCGTTGCTGAAAATTTACTTAGCCATACTAAGGTACGATACATGAGCTTTGAGAACCATGAAACGAGTGGCACCTCGTGGATTGGGCCTATTCAATCAGGTTGGGATCGAACCCGTGCCGATCACATAGTGACTAAGACAGAAATAGGTCAGGATAGTTGGAACTCCCAAAGTATAAAGTGTAGTATATTTTTCTTAAAGAAAAAGAAAAGAATTTCTTTTAGAATATTCGTAAACCTCTATTATGCAATTATTTTAGATTCTTATAAGCTTTATGTTTTACATGAATTTAGAACCTTTGCTCGTAATTTATATGTTATTAAAGTTTCGTCCCTGTCGTTGAGACTCACTGAGTACAATGAATGGTACTGACGTTCTCTTTTGGGAACCTAGGTTGGTCTGCGGTACAACGTAGGAACCGGTTTGGCAGGCGAACAGAATACGGTTTAGGACTTCCCTCCCTTCCAGTGCTATTGGTGAGCTCCGCTTTTGTTCGTGGAGTATTCCTTAGAGCCATCTTTACATAGTTATTTCTTTATTTACTTAGCGAACTGGACAGGAAATATCATGTCCTGAGCAGTGCGTCAGTTTATAAGTAGAGACTTCATAGACACAGTCAGTGGGTTAAGATTCAGATGTTTTTAATAATAACTTAGTAGTATTTCATTATTTTCTACGAATAAAGTTTTGGAGTTAGTTTATTTTAGATATTTAAATTAATTAAAAGTATTTGGTTATAGTATTGCCTTATTGCATTTAAAGTTTGAAGTTATAATAGATTTGATAAGCGCAGATGGTTCGCTCGGTCATGTTTAGTGATCGGGTACGGGTCCCGACTTGTTTAGAAAATGGGTCGTGACAAACTTGGTATTAGAGCCTCAGGTTTATGGAGTCCTAGGGGTCTATGAAGTCATTTTAGTAGAGTCTTGTTTATGGGTATGAAGCGCGCCATACTTATAAACAGGAGGCTACAAACATTTAGGAAAAGTCTCATTTTTTTCATACTTTAGATCGTGCAGTAGATCCTACATCTAAGAAATTATCTAATGTATTCTTTTCTCCAAAACTCATAGAAATGGCTCGTAGTCGCAACTCTGACACCGACACTCAGGATACTACTCAAGAAACTATTTCTACTATTGTGGCTCAAGGCAGAACTAAAAAGGCTTCAAATCATAAAAGGAAGGGTAAATCCACAAAGGGGGTTCAAGTACCCCGGGTTGAACAGGAAGAAGGGGTGGAGCATGATGATCCAGTACCTCAGGATCCAGTGTTGCCTCTAACAGCAGCTCCGGCTCAGACAACTATATCTCCAGAGGTGGGTCAGATGTTTAATGTTGTCAACAGTGTTATGGAGATGTTTAAAGCCTTCATGGCCAACAAGAACGAGAGAAGAGATGAGATTCCACCTCAATCAAATGGATAGAAAAATTATGAGTCCTCAAGAGTGAATGAATTTTTGAAGTTGAGTCCTCCACTGTTCCATGGTTCTATAGCAGATGAAGATCCAATGTTGTGGCTGGAGGGTGTCAAGAAAGCCTTCTGAGCGATGAAAGCATTTGATGATGAAGTTGTGGAGCTGGATGCTTACCAACTTAGAGATGTGGCCGGCGCTTGGTTTGAGATGTGGGAAAAGGAAAGAGATGAAGGGGATGGTCCGCCTACTTGGGAAGAATTTGAAGAGGCCTTCGTGGCTAACTTTATCCCGCAAGAGGATAGGGAAGCTAAGGCTACAGAGTTCGAACAACTCAAACAAGGGAATAAAAGTGTGCAAGAGTACTACATGGAATTCATAAGGTTAGCTAAGCATGCTCCTCACATGGTTAAGACAGAAAAAGCAAAGATTTGTAGGTTTGTTGGCGGTTTGGCTTACCACATTAAGGATACGACATCAGCTGCAGCGGTAGGGATGACAGCCTTCTCCTCTGTTGTGGGATTTTCCAAGCACCTAGAAAAATACAGACAACAAAGGAGAGAAGAAAAAGAGCATAAAAGGAAAGCTCGGACAACGGGCAGGTTTAATGGTACATCCAGCGGAGGCGGAAGGGATTCCTCTAATAAGGGGTCATTAGCACAAGCTCAGTTCAGTCATCAGTCAGGTGGTGGGTCTTCCTTCAGACGTACTCAGAGTCATGGAAACCAGTCTCTCCAGAATCAAAATTTTAGGACATCATCCTCACATAGCCAAAGTAATGTTGAACAACATTCAAACCAACAAGGTCTTTGTAGAACTTGTAAGCGGAAACATTCAGGTCAGTGCAAGTTCGGGTTTCATGGTTGCTATAATTGTGGAGACATTGGTCATATAAAGGCCAATTGCCCAAAGTTGTGACATAATTTCAGTGGTGGATCAACTCGTCCTTCTAGTTCCTCAGCTACTGCAGTTGCACCACCTCAGGCTCGTGGTTCTCATAATCAGACCGGGCATGGGGCAGGTAGAGGTCCAGATCGAGTTACTCAGGGAGGGGGACAACCCCGTTTGTTTGCTACACTTGATCGTCAGAGTGCAGAGGCATTTGCAGAAGTTATTACAGGTATACTTTTAATCTGCTCACATAATGCTTATGCCATAATGGATCCAGGTTCAACGTTTTCATATGTGACTCCATACTTTGCAATTAACTTCGGTCTAGAACCTGAACAACTTAGTGAGCCATTCCTAGTATCTACTTCAGTTGGCGGGTCAGTGAAAGTCACAAGAGTCTATAGAGGTTGTATAGTTTTAGTCCAAGGTCGCAACACCAAGGCCGATCTCATAGAATTAGAAATGGTGGATATTGGTTGTCTTCCTGCTATGCCATGTTAGATTGTCATGCCAAGATAGTCAGGTTCTAATTTCCAAATAAAGAAGTCTTAGAATGGAAGGGTAGCTCAGCATCGCTTGTAGGTAAGTTTATTTCTTACCTTAAGGCAAAACGAATGATCGGTAAAGGGTGTCTCGCCTATTTGGCTCACATCATTAATCCAGAATCAGAACCACCAGCTCTTCAGTCAGTGCCAGTTGTTAGAGAATTTCCAGAAGTTTTCCCAAATGACCTTCCCAGACTTCCTCCTGAAAGAATCATAGACTTTGGCATTGATCTCATGTCAGGCACTCAACCCATATCT
>MDKI01190052.1:0-17744 GCA_005239505.1 Nicotiana paniculata | reverse complement strand
AGTACTGCACTTACAGCAATTTCTGAGACAGTCAGGTAGATGTACAATCTTTCCCCTTCTTTTAGCTTTGAAAGGAGTTGTGGTTTCGATAGATAAATCTTCAGATTCTTGAGGGCTTGCTGACATTCTTCAGTCCATTTGAACTGATTCTGCTTTTTGAAAACTGAGAAGAATTTAAAACTTTTTTCGGAAGACTTACAAATAAACCTTCCCAAAGCTGCTATTCTCCCTGTTAGTCTTTGAACTTTCTTTTTATTTGTTAAAATATCAGGTATTTCCTCTATAGCTTTAATTTGAGCGGGATTTACCTCTATTCCTTTGTTCGATACAAGGAAACCCAAAAATTTACCTGATTGCACTCCAAAAGCGCATTTCTCTGGATTTAGCTTCATATTATACCTGCGTAAAATATCAAAAGCAGTAGAGAGATGCTGGAAATGGTCTTGTGCTTGTGTTGATTTTACCAACATATCATCAATATAGACTTCCATCGTCTTTCCAAGATGTTCTTGGAACATTTTAGTCACTAACCTTTGATAGGTGGCTCCAGCATTTTTCAAGCCAAAAGGCATAACTTTATAACAGCAAGTCCCCCTGTTTGTAATGAAGGAAGTTTTTTCCCATCTGAGGATTCATTTTAATCTGATTATAACCAGAATATGCATTTAAGAAGCTCAAAAATTCATGACCTGTTGTGGCATCAATCATTTGATCTATATGTGGCAATGGGAATGAATCTTTGGGGCATGCTTTATTTAAGTCAGTATAATCTACGCATACTCTCCATTTGCCATTCTTTTTAGGTACTACCACGGTGTTTGCTAGCCAGTTAGGGTACGTTACCTCTCGTATCGAACCAATCTTCAAGAGTTTCTGTACCTCTTCGTCGATCACTTGGTTCTTGAATGGTCCTTGCTTTCTTTTCTTCTGCTTAACAGGTACGAAGGATAGATCTTCATTTAGTTTATGAGTCATCACTTCTGGTGGGATGCCTGTCATATCTGAGTGGGACCACGCAAAGCAGTCTGCGTTAGCCTTTAAATAATCAATTAACTTACCTCTTCGAGCGGGGCCTAGCCTCGTGCCTATATACACTTTCTGCTCAGGCTTTTGTTCAGATAATGGAACAGCTTCGAGCTCCTCCGTAGTTGTTTTGATGTGCTCATCTTCCTCCGGTTCATGAATGACGTCCGGTCTGGAATCTGCATCTGTGTGGTATAGTACACCTTCCGTGGTAACTTGATTCTCCTTCTCGTAAGTATTTTCTTTCATACCTGTTTCAGCAATAATACCTTCCGTACCTATTTGGGTAGTAATTTCTTCCATGCCTGTTTGGGCGGCGTTACCTGCTTGGGAGATTCCCTTATCTCGTAATTCTTCCACCTCTATTTTCTTGTTGTAGTGTACCACAGAGTTTATATTTCTTGCGGTCTGCTGATCGCCTTTGATTTGTTGAATCCCCCATTCAGAGGGGAATTTAATTACCTGATGCAATGTGGAGGGTATTTCTTTCATGTCGTGGATCCATGGCTTTCCCAAGATAACGTTATAAGCCATGTCAGTATCGATGACTTGGAACCTGGTACTTTTGATCACCCCCTCAGCATAAGTGCTAAGCTCAATTTCTCCTTTTGTTATAACCGTAGAGTTATCAAACCCTGATATGGCTCGTGCCCTTGGGATTACTTGATTCCCTAGTAGCATTTTTCCACGGCTCTTAGAAAAATGATATTGACTGAACTACCTGGATCAATCAACACTCTTTTTACATTAGTGTCATGAATAAGTAAAGATATTACCAGAGCATTGTTGTGCGGAAGCATTATTCCGCCGATATCTGCATCATCGAAGGTTATATCGTCTTCTTCCATATTTTCACGAGCCCATTTTCCATGTGTAATTGTGAACTTTATGGTTGTTTTGCAGATCACTCCGTTTACTTCTTCACCTCCGTGTATCACGTTGAGGGTTCATTTTGGAGAAGGAGGCTTTGGGGGCTCCTGCCTATTCCTCATATATGTCTGTTTACCTTTATCACTAAACAATTATGTTAAATAGCCCTGTTTCAATAAATTTTCTACTTCACCTTGTAAAAATCCGCAATCCGCAGTTTTGTGCCCATGATCGTTGTAGAATTCACACCAGTGATCTGGGTTCCTTCTACTTCGATTTGACCGCATCTCTTTGGGCCACTTAACCTTGTCTCCCATGTTCCTCAATATTGAGACAGGTTCAGTAGTACTTACATTAAAGGTATGATCCCCAATTTGAGTATTACTTCTAGGTCGTTCATATCGATCTTTTTTGGATCTAGACGAGGATGAGACTACGTCTCTTCCTTGTGGTCTATAGTCTGACCTAGTGTTTTCGAACCTGGGGCGAATATCGCATCCTGGAATGATCTTCATCTCTCGAACGAGCAATGATCTCTTCTTCTATTCTGAGTTTAGTACTATACCTGTTATATACATTGTTCCATGTTGTAGCGGGGAATTCCCTTAGATTTTCCTTAAGTCATCTCGTGGCTTCTGAGCTTTTATCGTTTAGGTTGCTTGAAAATGCCATGGCTGCCCAATTATCAGGCACCCTGGGTAACTGCATTCTTTCTCATTGAAGCCTGTCTACAAACTTACGGAGTAGTTCCGTGTCTCCTTGTTTTATTTTGAATATGTCTTCCATTCTCTTCTCAACTTTTTGTGCAACAGAGTGTGCTTTTATAAACGAATCTGCAAGCTCAGCAAAAGAGTCAATAGAATTTTCAGGGAGGGGAGAATACCAGGTTAGGGCCCCTTTGGTAAGTGTTTCCCTAAATTTTTTGATAGGGACTGATTCAATCTCTTATTTTTTAAGTCGTAGCCTTTTACCCCAGTAGTGAAAGCAATCACATGGTCATGTGGGTTAGTTGTTCCATCATATTTGGGAACGTCAGGCATTTTAAACTTCTTGGGTATAGGCAAGGGTGCCGCACTTGGATTCCAAGGTTGTTGAGAATACCTATCAACATCAATGCCTTTGATGATAGGTGGTACTCCAGGAATTTGTTCGATGCGATCGTTCTGCTCTTTCATCTGTTTCTGCATGGTTAGCAGTAAATTTTGTAATTCTGAGTTATTAGATATACATGGTCGCGTTTTGAGAGATTCATTAGGAGTATCTCCTCTTCCTGAGTTTGTCAATCCAGATTGAGGATTTTCCATGGTGATGGTATTATTGGGGGGTGGCGTCGGCGGTGTAGGTAATGCTGCCGGTAATCCTCTCACAAATTCTTGCAAAGCTTGGCTCACATACTCTGCAATTATTTATTTTACACGATCTTGTTTCACAGTTTGATCATTATCACCATTGTTGTTATTGGATATTTCTGGGGATTGTTCCTTTGAACCACGTGGGTTTCCTGAAGGAGATGGAACTGGGGTTCCACTCCTTTGCTGGTTGTTGTCGTTGGAGTTTGACATAGTTCAGAGGATATCACTCGAAAAGCAAACAAATATTATTAGATTCCCGGTAACGGAACCAATTTGTTTAACCAAAGAATTAGACCCTTTGACTAAAGCTATTTTTAGGATGAACACGGGTTAATGATAATCAAGGAAATAGAGAAAAATGAATAACATACAATATTGCAGAAATATAGAAAAGCAAAGTCAATTATATTCCAGAATTAGATGCCTTTAAAAGTTGTATTCCCCTCCCTTATATAGGAGATTCCTATAACGTACAACTCTTACTATGGTTGCTCATTAATGACTAATTATGACATTAATGAGGCGTTACAAAGGATAACAGTAATTGGGGTACGGTTACATAACGTTCGAGTAATCAATTGTGGGTCCTTGAATCTGCCCGTAGCTTTGTCTAGATTCATTCTGACCGTGCCTCTCCCCTGTTTTGATCAGGTTGAGTTTCCCGTGGTTGATAAGCTCGATGGTTTACTGAACCGTGCCTCTTTGTTATGTACCTCTTCAAAGAATCATATCCAGCTGTCGCGTTTTTCTGTGTCCACGTGACTGGCTGAGTTGTCAAAAGCTGGCTTACGTGTGAAACTCCTTTTTTACCAATACAGATATACCACACTAATCTCTAGTTTGTACTACACAAATAAAAAAAATGCCACAATAAAGTAGAAGTTTATTGATGTAAAAGCCCATATCATAATAAACTTGAAGTTTATTGATAATTGCACACGCCATGGTTTAAACCTGAACTTTATCAATATTGATAATTTATCCAGTTGGCATAATTGATTTAGCCATGTAAATTTAAGTATGATGTACAAAAATAAAAGAGAATTCACATGGGTAAATATTAAAGAACTAGAAAGTTTTGTATGAATTCTCTTATGTTGTTTGTTCTCATTAATTAATAGACCAACTAAAATTAGGATTGAATCCCATGAACACTGGAAATATCAAAGGTGAATATGGTCTCATTCACCTGCCATGTATACCACATAAGATGCATCTATGATATTGTTATATATGAGGTTATTATTAACCCGCAACCTGGTGTTTGCGAGGTAAATTGCTCAATAATTTAATTTATAGTATAATTTCCACATTTTCTATTCAAGACAATTTATCTTGATAAGTTGGTTTACATCACAATTGGTTTAGAAAAATGATTTATTGAGTATCTTCACTTAATAGCTAAACTATTTTTTATGAGAATAAAGTTATCTATATCAGTTTGATATATGTTATATACGGAAGTATATTACATTCTCCCCTCACAAATGGTTCAGGGCCAGGAACCAAATAATTTCATCTTATTATTATTAAAGTGCGGTGTATATTTTGATTAACACCATAACACACAAATATGGGCTTCTAAAGTTGAGGACACAAGTTAGTTTTTCTAACATGTGGGGGAGACAAAATAAATAGTTAAGAAAAAATTACGTGAAATGAATTATCATTTGTACATCTAGATACTCGAATAACATAATATGAACTTGAAGTTCATAAAAAAGATAATTCATCTGCAATACATTGCAAAGCATGCTAGACGCATTTGCTGACCAAAGAAAGTAACTATATTCGCACTGCAAATGCTCTTATTAGAATAAGTCCTAGAAGGGCAAAGTCTATGGTACACTTAAAGCGGACAGACAAATCAGTTTCAAATAAAATTCTTGATAAAAAAGATGAGAAAATGATCATAATAAGAAGGCATGTGATCTATAAAATCACGTGACCTAATACTTCATAAAGTCCCAAGAGAGGTTCAGGTACCTGAAAATATGAATGAATAGATCTCTATGTCATGTCTTTATGAAAAAAGAGGTTGGAACCGATATGATTGTTCGTCGACGACATCTATGATAGTGCTAAGTATAGATGAGGATCTTAAGTCTGTTGAATACAGACACAAAAATATTGGCCAAATGGAAGAGATAAAATTCGAATAGAATTGGTTTCATATGAAAGACATGTAGTTTTGGACTTGCAGTTCAAACACTTGAAAGTATAAAGTCAATGGTGTGTGCAATTGCCTTTACCTATCTTATATGTCTAGAATGACATAAAACTTGATATGCATCTAAAGTCCATTCATATGGTTTATATGATTTAACTTATATGACAATCCCTGAGGAATTTAAATTTCTTAAAGCATATAAAATACTAGGTCATGAAGTACTACATCCTAAGTACAATTTGTGCATATTTTTATCTTGCTATAATTATAAGCATGAAAATGTGATAGCGAGAATTCTCAAGGTGCAACATATTAATTGTATTTAATATGTGCGATTTATTCACCAAATCTCTACCAACATCAACCTCCAAGAAGCTAGTGCACAAGATTGGGATGCGAAGGCTCAAGGATGTGAATTGATGCTCTCATTAGGGGGAGTTAATACGCGTTGTACTCTTTTTCCCTTACAAATTTTGTCCCACTGAGTTTTTCTTGTAAGGTTTTTAACGAGGAAACCAAAAGGTGTATTGTTAGATATGTGTACTCTTTTTTCTTCACTAGAATTTTTTTCCCACTAGGTTTTATTTTAATTAAGATTTTAACGAGGCACATTTTCTGTTGAATAGGCATTCAAGAGGGAGTGTTATAAATAGAATTCTATTTAAGGTGAAAGTCTATATTTTAGAGAGATCTTAGGGATTTTACATGGTGGCTAAGTCACTCTTTCCCTATAAATAGAGGGGTCCTATTCTATTGTAATTCATCACAATCAATAAAAATTCTCTCTATCTCTCTTTCTCTGCAATACTCTTCTTCTTCTTCTTCTTTTATTGTTCATAACAGTATTGACGTTATTCTATTTTTCTCCCTTATCATTTCTTTGTAGCAAATTGTTACAATTCAATTTTTTTTTCTTTCTGATTTTCGGGATGAAGGTAGCTAAGAAGATAAAAATGCATTTTGTAAGAGTTTCGTTGGGGAAGGAACAAAATATCCCTCAACTATTCATAATAAAACCTTATCTCCAATTTTTTTTATAGTAGATGATTTGGTGTGTAGAGTTTAAGTTGAATCCGCAGGCAGAACACCATATCCGCCTCTGATCACCATTAGTCAAATAGCTAAAGAATGGGGAGCCCTCCCCAAGAATTGTTGCCCCAATTTCGATCAACTTAAAAATTAAATAATTTGTAGAGATGGAGATTCACATAGATAACCCTCCACCCCCTAAATCAAACAAAAATAAAAGTTTTTAATCAAATTACGAGAACATCTTAGAAAACAAAAAAATTAATATCTGAATCACTAACATGTTGTACTCGCTTCAAAACCAAGCTCCTACTCGAACCAAAATTACCTGAGATTTTGGTTGCAATTCACAAATCAGCAAAGCGATTAATTAAACCCCAGCAAATTAAGAAAAATAATTAGAAACTTTTCGATATAAATCAGGAAATATTTGCACATGAATCAGTAACAATTTTCCACCTAATTCAAAATCCAGCTCCTAAAAAAAGGTATCCCGATGCACAAAATATCTCGCATTCACATAGAGTCCGGAGAAGTTCCGCATCCCAAGACAACGAAGAAGGTTTTTCCCCTGTGATTAAAAGCAGGAATCAGAACAAGAAAAAGGAAAAGAAGAAAAAGCAACTTGAGAAACTTCCTCTTCAGGGAGGTATATCAAATTAATCCCCTCAATGTTTCCATGATAAGTGCAATATTTTGGAACATTAGAGGGGTTAACACAAAGAAAGCCATGCCAAGACTTAAAAAACTTATCAACATCTACAAAGTGGATTTCATAGCTCTTATGGAACCTTTTTCTAGTTTGAACAAAATTGACAAATATATGAGGTATCTCAATTTCAAACACTGCATGACTAACACAAACGGGCAAATTTTGCTCATGCGGTATGAAAACTTCCACTCTAGTGTGATTAATGCTGATGAACAACAGATAAATATCAAGATGCAAAACATGGTGGATGATAAGAGTATGTTCATTACTGCGGTTTATGCAAAATGTAACGCAAACGACAGGAAAGAACTCTGGAACAGTTTGGAAAATACTCACATGGGGGTGAATGTCCCTTGGTGTATCGGAGGCGATTTCAATGTTATTTTGGAACCGGAAGAAAATCAAGGAGGTCGACCTCACAGAATGTACAAAAGTTTTGATATCAGCACTTGCATGAACAACTGTGAAGCTAAGGATTTGGGTTATAGTTGACCTAAGTTCACTTGGTGCAATAATTGGAAGGCTAGAAGAAGAATCTGGAAGAGGCTTGATATAATATTTATTAATGAAGCATGGGGGAAACTTTTACAGAATAATGTGGTCAGGCATCTTCCAAGAGCAGGCTCAGATCATAGACCTCTATTTCTCAAAAGTTATAACAAAATCAACAATGTCATTAAGTATTTCAGATTCCTTGACTTCTGGGCGGAGCAACCATCTTTCATGAACATGGTCAAAGAAGTGTGGAACTCAAACGTTAGGGGGAACACCTTGTGGAAACTTCAACAAAAACTTAAAAAGCTCAGCAAAAGACTTACCCGTTGGTCCCCAAAGAAGAGATTGGTAATGTTTATGAAAAAGTGCAATTCTGGGAAGCAAAAATGATTATCCTCGAAGAGCTTGATATACAACACAAGTCTGATTTATCCAGGGAAGAGCTAAACAGAGGGCAAGCTGAATACATTAAATGGTTGAAAATGCAGGACTCTATTCTTAAACAGAAGGCAAATATCAAGTGGTTCGAAGAAGGTGATTCTAGTACTAAGTATTTTCATAGTCTTATCAAGGAAAGAAGAAGAAGACTCCAGCTTCACAGGATCAAGGATCATAGGGACATGTGGGTTGAAGGGGATGAAAACATTGCAACAGTTGCTGTTAGACACTTTAGCAAGAGATTCAATATCAAGCACCATTTCAATGATACAGAAATTCTAGAATGTATTCCTAGGATTGTCTCTGACAGTGATAATGAGGCTCTGACTGCCATCCCTGATATGGAGGAAGTCAGAGTAGCTATTTTGGATATGGGTACTAACAGTGCAGCTAGTCCTGATGGTTTTAACGGTACCTTTTTTCAAAAATGCTGGGATATTATCAAAGAAGATATCACAGACTTCGTGCAGGAAATTTTCAATGGAAAAAGACTCACCAGGTTCTATTCCCACACATGCCTATTTCTACTCCCTAAAGTAGAATCCCCATGCAACTTCTCTGAGCTTAGACCCATTAGTCTTAGCAATTTCACGGCCAAGATCATTTCCAAGATCCTATCTAGAAGGCTTAATCCTATGCTTGATAAGATCATCTCTGACAATCAAAGTGGGTTCGTCAAAGGAAGATCCATTACTGAAAACATTTTGCTTGCTCAAGAAATATCTCAGAACATAAAGAACAAAAACCGCGGAGGTAATGTTATTATCAAATTAGACATGGAGAAGGCATACGATAGAATGTCATGGTGCTTTATCTTATCTGTTTTGAGGAAATTTGGTTTCGCGGAAGAATGGATCGACATCATCTGGGGCTTGGTCAAGGATGTCTGGTACTCTATCATCATTAACGGCAATAGGAGAGGCTTTTTCACCTCCTCCCAGGGCTTGAAATAGGGAGACCCTCTTTCTCCTTCTTTGTTTATCATAGGTGCATAAGATCTAACAAGATCTTTGAATAATTTGTTTGAATGTGCAGATTTTACTCCTTTCAGCATCAATCCCAAAGGTCCAAAGATTAATCATTTGGCTTATGCAGACGACATTATCATATTTTGTGGGGGGTAATAGGAATACCATCAACCTTATCAAAAAACATATTAGGAGATATGGAAAGGCTTCGGGGCAAAAAGTAAACAACGACAAAAGTTTTTTCATCGCAACTCCTAACACATCAGTATCCAGAATCAATAGAATTGATAAGCTTCAGGATTCATGGATAGAAAATTTCCTTTCACATACTTGGGATGCCCTATATATCATGGAAGGAGGAACACAGTCCTATTTGAAGACATGGTTGCTATGATAGTCAAAAGGATCAATGGTTGGCAATGTAAAATTCTTTCTCCAGGAGGTAAAATCACAATGATAAAGCATGTTTTGCAATCTCTCCCCATTTATACCATGTCTGCAATGACCCCCCCCTCCCCCAAAAAAAAAAGCACCATTAACCTCATGGAAAAATACTTTGCCAATTTCTTCTAGGGTTCTATTGAGGGATCTAATAAGTATCATTGGAGCTCCTGGCACAATATGTGCCTTCCCAAGAAGGAAGGTGGCATCGGAATTAGGAAATTGCAGGATGTAATTGACACATTTAGTATCAAGAGATGGTGGAGGTTTAGAACGCAGAACTCCTTATGGGCTAAATTCCTCAGAACCAATTATTGTACAAGATCCCATCCGGTTAAAAAATCTGTGGCATCGGCGGATTCTCAAAGTTTGAAGAATCTTTTAAAAACCAGGCCAAAGGTAGATTTACATATCAAATGGAGCATACAAAATGGATCATCAAGTTTTTGGTGGGACAATTGGACTGTCAGTGGTCCTCTTGCGCACCAGATTCAGGGAAACAGAATGTCGGCCAAAACCCGATTTAGGAATTCATCATTGAGGGGCAATGGGATGTTAACAGGTTAAACCAGGTTCTCCCTTCTCACCTTTCTGACTCCATTTGTAAAATTGATATAGGAAATGAATCGGAAGATGATTTTCCTATTTGGAACTTGTCGGAGGATGGCAATTTCTCCAATAAATCTGCTTGGCACTCAATTAGATTTAAGAAACAACAAAACAGTTTTTTAAAAAGGCTTTGGCATCATTCAATTCCTTTTAAAATGTCTTTTCTTACATGGAGAATTATGAAAAAGAAGTTACCTTTTGATGATATGATATGTAAATTTGGTACTAACATTGTTTCGAGATGTTTTTGATATAGCGTTCCACAGGTGGAATCGATTCAACATGTTTTTGTGGAAAGTGAAGCTGCTACGCACTTATGAGAACAAATTGGCTGCCCAATGGGTATCAAGCACCGAAATGCACCTGTGCTTTGTATTTTCAAAAACTGGTGGGATGCAAAGTCGATGAATAAAATTCATGGAATGTTCTTCCAAGTGGCTCCAATATTCATTTTCTGGGAGATTTGGAAGCAAAGAAGTGCATGTAGATATGGCTCGCAAAGGAGATTCCAACTCAATGTCATGAAACGCCAAGTAACATGGAACATCAGCACAATTATAGCTAGATACATCCCACTTGGAGAAACACAACATGACTGGCCCTCTCTTTGCAACAGAATTGAAAGGATGAAGCCTATAAAAATATGGAAGCAAGTCCTATGGCACTCTCCAACCCAAGGCAAGGTCAAAGTTAACACCGATGGAAGCTACATCAAAGAAAATGGGAAAGCAGGTATAGGTGGAATCATTAGAGATGAGAGGGGTGAATGCATCATGGCCTTTGCAGTCAAGATAGATTGTAATATTCACAACATGGCCGAGGCTATAGCAGCAGAGTTCGGAGGAAAATAGTGCAACCTTTTGGGTTTCACTAATTTTGTTCTTGAACTTGATTCTACTACTATTGTGGATATGGTCAATAATGTGGGAAACAAGAGCTAGAAATTGAAGACGGTGGTAGATAGAATCTCAAGCTTGCTTCATGAAACAAATGCAACGGTTCAACACTGTTATAGAGAAGAAAACCAAGTTGTGGATGCCTTAGCTAAAAACACATCCATATCTAGTACATGTATGATATGCCAATCCTTTGAGCATCTACCTAAGGAAGCTAAATACCCTTTCATTATGGATAAGTGGCAGATGCCTAGAATTAGAACAAAATACGAGAAGAACAACTTTTTTGTTAGTTAAGTTTGTTGTATATAGGATTGACAGTAGAGTGGCAGTTTAGCTCTACTGTCCGTTTTTTGGGTGATGGAAATCACCAAGTTGTATTTTGTTTCGGAGGTAAGGCCTAGCCCCCCTCATTGATCTTTTTTTTCAATACAACACCTAGACCATCTGTCTGGGGAACTTTATACAAAAAAAAAGACCCAGCAAGGAAAAATCAGAAAACTAAACCTAGCAAGCACAAATCAAACGTACTCACATATGCAACCGCAAAATTTTTATTTCAACGAAAGAGAAGACTGATATAAGAAATCAGTGGAGCAGAGTTTTTATAGTATACATTTTACTTGTATGAAAATCCTGAAGGAAAGTAACTAGATTTAGTAAGGACAAGATCTTCAATTCTCAATAGCTGTACGACAAAAAAAAAAATTCTTGCTCCAGACATACGAAACTAATCAAAGAGAGAACTCCCAATTCTAAATTCACAATATTCTTTGTTAAATTAAAATGAAATTTTTATTTCTGTCACGACCCCAAAATCCCGCTTTAGGAATCGTGATGACACCTAGTATCTAGTATATAAGCCTAATACATGAAGAGATCTAACAGAAATAACCAACTCAATTAGATAACATTTGAACTGATAAATGAAATTACCTAACTAAAATTGAACAATAACTATATTGATACAAATCCCAGAGTCGGTAGTATAGGGTCATAAGCTCTACTGAAATAAAATAAAATCTCTAAGTATAATAATTCTCTAAAATGAGGATATACAGTATTAAAGATAATATCACGAGGTGACTCTGAGGCCCGCGAGCGTCAAGCAGGTATACCTTGAATTCTCCAGCCGCGCACACACAACTCTTAAAACCAACATGATCCGAAGCACCTGGATCTGCACAAAAATGTGCAAAAGCGTAGCATGAGTACACCACAATGGTACACAGTATGTATCAAGACTAACCTCGGTGAAATAGTGATGAGCTAAGTCGAGACACTCACTAGACATAAAACATGTGTAAGATATTAACATAAAGCTAGCAATAGAAAGAACATCAATGTAAGACTAACAACGCAAGGATAATTAATATAAAACTAACAAAGGAATAATGAAAACACAATTGGTAGCAAGAAGTAAACGGGTAATAAAGCATCAACATAGTTAGAACACATATGAAATATGAATGAACTCAAATTAGGAAACATATGACAATTCAAGTAATCAAAAAATTGTTCCCAGCACATGACTTACAACAAGTCCGAATCTTACACACATGGTACCTCGTGCCCACATTATCAATCACTTTCCCCAAATAAAATATTCGAAATATTTATTTAAATATAATTAGGCATAATAACAATCTTGAATAAAGTAAGGTCTCAAATCAGAAATGGGTTTATTTTAGAAATCAAATAAAGTAAAATAAAGTACAATTTATACAAAATAGATTATCAAATGAGTTTAGTTTAGAAATTGATAGGGTAAAGAAAAATAATATTTTTAAATAAAATAAAGCATTCGATAAGTTAACGAATTATATATAAAATTAGTTAAAGTAAAGCGTGATATCAATTTTAAGTAAAGTAAAACATCAAATAGGATAATGAGTTTAATTTGAGAATAAATTAAAGTAAAGCATGATAATCATTAAATAAAGGAGTAAAGTACCGAGTGAGATACGAGTTTTATCTTGAAAGTCACATAAATAAATTACCTTAATAATTCTTTTATTTAGGGCTGCTATGTTACCAACAACTCAACAGAATATTAGATAATGACTCCACCAAGTAAATTCATCTTGAAAATCAGTTCACCAAGTAACATGGAGGCACAAGTTTGCACATTAAACCAACAAATCAAATCACATAGAATGCATGACTCACATAAGAAGTCACAATCGTTCCAACACAAAAATAACAACAAATAACCAAATACAATCAAAATACAAGTGAGATGATTTAAGGAAAAATAATAATTGTTCAAATCAACAAGCCTTATCAATGTATAATGTACAACAAAATTACTCCAAGGTACCACACCTCATATTCACATTTCACAAATCACAATCTTTCTTATATCACCGCGTGACTGTGAGCATGTGATTTTTACTCGCCATATCGTCCTATAAAAATCTTAATAAATCAATTGATTTTATGAATTTTTGTTGATTTTTCAGTGATTAATTTTGAAAGATTTGTATTTTTTGCTTATCCATAATTCATTTCTTTAAAATTGTTAAGAAATTGCATCGTTATTATCAAAGAATTACTAAGTTATAATTAACTAAATAATAGATGAATGATGGTTATTTAATGTAATGTAGTTTTAATAACTAATTACTAAAAATTAATCATTTTTTATTCAATAAGTCATAGATTAATTAGGAATATAAAATTGATCGTTTTATTCTTGATTAATCTGTAAATAGATAAAAAATAAGGTTTAAATTAATTACTACATTTTTTGGATTAAATTCAATTTTAACTTAATTAGATTAATTAAGTTAATTAGTTAAGAAAGAAAAATCGGACCTGGGCCAAGAAATACCCAGGCCCAATCCCTATACACTCAAACAACCCAGGCCGAAACCCCATTACCCGGCCAACCCTGTCTATTACCCGAAACGACCTCGTTTTGTCCCCTCCAAATCCCAGCCATTGGATCGATTTGATCCAACGGCTCCCAAACTCCCCCTCTAAACTATATAAGTGTCCAAACTAAACCCCACCCCCCTCATTTCACCAAAGCCTCACATCCCCCCTGTCCGTCTCTCTCACATCTCTCTAAACACAAACCTTAGCCGCCACCCTCCGCCTGCTGGAAATCGCCTCCGACAGCGGAGCTTCACCTAATCCAGACAAAATTCCTACCACACAATCACCATCGTCCCCTTTATCACCTTCCGTTGCTAGTTTCCCTAAAAAACCAATCAATTTGCGTCAATTTCAGATCTAAGAATCTGAAAACCCTAAAATTACTCCCCAGCAGACTTGGAGACACTCAATGGATCAGACCTTCATGGGTCGATTGCTCTTGACTAGGGCAATCGATTCATGAGGGTTTGATTCATTTTCAAACCCTACCGAGGTCCGGCCAAGGTCCGACAACTTCCTTTTTCCGGCCAAACCCATCAAGGGGTATTTTCCCCACATTTTTCCTCTTCTTCTGTTTGTTTCTTCTTTTGTGGTTATCTATTATCTTGTTTTACTGAAATATTGAATAGGGTTGTATAATCACCCCTGTCTTAGGCTGGTTTTCTTGTTCTATTACTACCCGTGTTTGTTTAGTCATGTTTATTTGTGATTAATCAAGGTTCTTTTAGCTATCATGTGTTTGTTCTTATCTCGTGTGTTTGAATCCACACAATAGTTTAATTGTGTTTTCATTATGAGAGTCTTGATGAATCAATTTAGGAATTCTTGTGGTAAATGATTCTGGATTTTATTCATTTTTAAGACCAAATCTCATGTCAATCATTTCTTTTAGTTTGTTTCAGTAATTTCATTTCTTTCTTTTTCTTTCTCTCCTTTTGTTTTCTTCGTCCATCCTTGCTCATTGTTTGACTGTTACTATCCTGCTCTAGATTGACTAAGAAGAATCTAAAATGACAATTCTGTTTAATCTTGATTAGAACAGTGATACCCTATATTGCGATTTGAATTAGATGATTGAACTGAAACTAAATAATAATTAGAACAGTGTTATCATGTTGTTATGATTAGAACTGTGGTCGAATTTACCTATCTAGATAATAATTTGGATTTGTTTGTGTGCTGATCAAACTGAAATTTGATCTCCGCCTTGCTTTGCTTTGATTGTTGATTCTATTTAGTGTTAAGTGAATATCAATTTAAGATTCCTTCCTAATTATGTCATGCAGAAGAGCTATTAGCTCTTTTAGGATTATTACTAGTTAGTCGGAACTAGTGCAGGGCCATGAATTAACTTAGTTCAAATCCTAAGAAATTCTGTAGAGTAAAGAATCTGAACCCTTGTATGGTCTGATTCATTCTCTAAAAAATTCAAGAATAGTCAAAGTGTCCAAATGAATACTGGTTGAAGTACTGGTATGGTTGTTAAAAAATGGCAAACAAGATTGCATCTGTGAGTTTGAATTAGACTCCCTCTTATGGTCAGATTCAATCTGTGAAGAATGCATAAAGCAGGTTGCCTTTCTTTCTGGTGAACCTGTGATTACTTGTCAAAACTTGGTGGTTCATCTATGTGTGATTATAAAAGTAGAATTATCTCTCAAAGGCTTCTGTGATTAATCTCATATCCATGAAGTCATAATAGAGTCATTAGATAGCATTAAAGGGTAGTGAATCTGACCCCTTAATGGTCAAATTAACCCCATAAGATGCTTAGATATGTTTGTTTGAACGACTTAGATCTTATGTCACTATGGGAGCAGCATGTAAAGGTTTGAATCTGATCTCTGTAATGATCAAATTCAGTCTCTTACAATGCACATGAGTTATGTATGGTCCAGTTGGGACTAAAAGCTGAAGAATACAGATCCTAAAGCATGAAAGTTGTTGGCTTGCACAAGAGCAGCAGCTAACCTTGTTTCTTTTATTTTCTTCTTATTATTAGAACTTATGTATTTAATTTAAGAACAATGTAATAGCGTAATTACATCCTTTTGTATATACTTTTAATTGTAATAAGGACTGGACTATATTGAAGGTTGTAAATCAGTTGTATTCCCAGTAATGTCTATTATGATAGTTAGGGAAACTAGAATTTCAGGCCCATTAATGGTGTTAAAGAATTTTCTATTGAATGGTATGAGGAGTATCAACTCTTTTCTTAAAAAATATATCGGATAATCTTAATTTAAGAGGCTTCGTCAGTTTTACCTTTTTTACAAAAGTTGTTCCTTCACGAAAATGAGGATACAAGGTCTACATTGTATCCGTAAGTAGTATATAAGTACTCATGTATGGCATATAGGGAGAACATCAAAGGAATCTGATGCATTGTATTTGCAACTCAAATCTGCCTCTTTTATTACAGTGCAAAGGATAAACGTGTTAACATATCTGCTCCTGGTTATTCAGACTGTTCAAATTCGAATCCTATCTAATTTAGTCACAATTAGGATTGGCCAAAGAGTTGAAACAAATTGGGCTAAAATATGGCCATAGCCCAAAAATCTTGTCCTTTAGGCTAGAAAATTTGATCAAGATAGAAAAAATACTTCTTTTAGTTTGAGATTCGATAGGAAGTATCAAAATTACCGTAAATCTACACTCGGGAGTGGCAACTCGTGCCCCCGACCCTCAAACTCTAAACAACTAATAAACACGCACATAGCAACCAACGGTGCATTTCATGTGACGTGTTTTCCATGTACTCAAAAACAACAAGTGTACGCCATCGTAACTTGTCCAAGATAAATCCATAACGTCCTAATCTATCTTAAAACTAAAGTACACCTTCAAATAGAAAACATAAAGAATAATCAAACATCGCCTCCAATAGGCACTATAAAACCGTCATGACCATAGTCTTGACTACATAATCTACACTCGGGTGCGACAACTCATGTCCCCGTCTTCAACTTCAAATTATAATAAAAATCACATATTGTAATTGCGGGTGCATTTCATGTGGCGCAGTTATAATGTGTCCAAGAACAAACAAGTGTACACCATCGTGACTTGTTTCAAGATAAATCCATAAATATTAAAATCGGCTAAAAAGTGAAAAAGGCTAAAAAGCACAATAGGTTTAAAATATGTAAATAGTTAGATAATTAGGCCAAATATTAATAGCTACGCGACCGTGCTAGAACCACAGAACTCGAGAATGCCTAACACCTTCTTCCGAGTTAACAGAATTCCTTACTCGGATTTCTGGTCGCAGAAAAATTAAAACAGAGTCAAAATTTTCTCGATTTGGGATTTTTAAAATAACACGGTGTCCCGGAGCATCGTCAAAAATTCGGGTGGCAACTCTCAAATAAATAAATAAATCCCAAATCCGAATAATGTCACTTTAATTGGAAAAACTCCCTTCATTAACCCGGGGGTAGTGGGAAAATGAGGTGTGACAGCTCTGGCGACTCTGCTGGGGATCGAACCCAGAATCTCTGGTTCAGGGTCCAAGAATTCGAGCTTGAAATAGACTGTTTTATTTGGCTTTAAAACTAACGTGCTAAATGTCGCTTTTTACCGCTTTGATATATCTGAACTGTATATAAATTGTGCCGAAACCCTCTTCTCTTTGAATCTTCTAAATCATCTGGGAGGTGTGCACTTCGTGTGACTTTTTTTCTGTTAGAGTCATATCCAAATTTTAGAACGAGGTATGGATAAGTTGCAAAGCCGCTGAAGCTTCTATATTCCCGGTACGCTGCCCCGACCTCGCCTCGAGCTGTCCGCTCAGGTAAGCCTATTTTAGAACAAAACCCCAGGTTTAAACCTAGAATAACAAAACCTCATGCCGGA
>MDKI01137799.1:0-12945 GCA_005239505.1 Nicotiana paniculata | reverse complement strand
CTTCCTCGATCCTTTCTCCGAGCTTGATGATATCAGAGAACTTGTGATTCTCTATTACCATTAGCCTTTCGTAATATTGTGGATCCTGAGCCCTGAAAAAGAATTTGTTCATCTTCTCTTCATATAATGCCAACCTGACCTTCGCTGCTTCTTCCCTCCATCGAGTAGCATACTCGTGGAAAGTCTCAGTGGGCTTCTTCTTGAGATTCTGGATACAGAAGACATCTGCTGCATTTTCCGTGTTGAATCTGAATCTATCCATGAAATCCGATGCCATGCTTACCTAATTAGCCCATTTCTTAGGATTTTGACATATGTACCAAGATAGGGCGTCTCCAGTGAGGCTTCTCATGAATAGCTTCATGCGAATCCTTTCGTCCTTTCCAACCCCTACGAGCTTGTCATAGTAAGTTCTCAAATGAACCTTCGGGTCACCCGTTCCATCAAACATTTCAAACTTGGGAGGTTTGTAACCCTCCGGCAGTTCCACATCTGGCTGAATGCACAAATTCTCGTAATTCAGACCTTCTATTCCTTTGCCTCCTTCAACACCCTGAACTCGGCTTGTGAGTTTCTTGAGCTCTTTTGCCATGTTCTTAATGAGCAGGTCCTTCTCGGCAGATTCTGGTGTATATGAGATTGGTTGAGTAGAGTGGGGTAAGGTTTCCACGTATATGGGGTTGTTTTGGTGAAGGCCAGGAGTTTAGGTATAGTGGTGATCATTGGTTGAATTTTAGGAATCGGGGATAGGCTGTGGGGTATTCTGAGGAGCGTGGTAAGTGGTTTGCGGATATTGAGTCGGGAGATACTGATGTTGAGGCGGTGTAGGTATGGATAAAGTATTTTGAGGAGGGGTTGTATATTGGTGGGGTGCGGGAGGATTCTGCGGGTGTTGGTTGGGTGTATTCTGAGGAGGTGCCGAGTTTTGGGTATTTGGATGGTTGATATCTGGGACGTTTAGTGTGAGGGAGAGGTTTGCCAAATTACAGACCTGCTCAAGCTCACCCTGTAGTTCAAGTATTTTCTTTTCAAGCCGCAAAACCAAGTCATTTGGTGCCGGGACACTCCGACCATCAGAAGTTTTCGCATTCTCAGCATGTGCGGTATTGTCGCCACTCATATTATCCATCTTAGATTTCCCTTTTTCTTTTGATGCACTTGGAGGAGGAGGAGGTGGAGGGCCTCTGGATCTGGTGTGGTAAGCTGATGATGCCAGTATGTGTGAACCAACCTTAGGGGATGAGAATAATCAAAAAGAAAGAAAAACAAAAGGTAACCAAGTTAGTAAGAGTTCTGAAAAATGTTTATAGTATTTAAACATATATTGCAGGAATGTAAATTCGAATCCTAATTTGGGAGCCTTGTTGTGCCCGAGTTAGGCCTAGTGACAAGTAGATTGGGAGAACTTTAATGCCAATAATTTCCTAATTTCATTAATGTAAGAAATAAGACGAATCTAAAACGACAATAAGGTATGTCACTAATGGCATTTGGCCTTATTACATTTGAAAAGCAAAAACAAATGATCTTAATCTACTTGGTCCCTGAAGGACCTTCTCCATGCCTGGTTCTCTTGGCTCCATCTATCAGGTTCCCCAGGTCTCGCATGTCCAGTAGTAGGTATGCCCTGGCGAGATGTCCTCTTTCGATACCTTCAACATTATGGCAGTCTATGACTCTTTTCCTCATCTTCCCTTCCAACTCCATCGGACCTTCTCCAGATATTATAGATTTTCATTCGATCTGCTAGCCTTTTCCCTCCATTCATCGATTAATTACATACAGTCTTGTGTTGTTCCAGATGCTCAGCCTCGGACTCGCGAACCCTTTTGTGCAGTTTTTATACTTCACCTATGCTTCGGCAGCCTCATCTACGACTCTGTTCCCTCGACCGACTCCTGGCTCGACTATTCCTGATGTGCAGTCTTCCAACCATGCTATCCGGCTCATTGGTGTCCTTTCCACAATAATCTTCAAGTGCCACATATGTTGAGCTTCACATTTATATGGGATGTCATCATCTTGGAAATCTGCTCTGTAGTGACTCATTTTGGAGACTCGTGGTATAATCTGTTTTCTCCCAGCTTGTCTCATGACCCTGATAGGAACATAGGGGTGTATACCTCTTAACCCGATCAACGCCAAGTGTAGAGCGTCCCTAGATAGGATGATGAACTCATTGGTGGGGAACCACTCGAACATCCAATGAACCTGGTCCTCAGTCAAGTTGTCGAAAAATTGCACCTATTCTGTAGCATTATCTGGTTGAGCAAACCTATCTGGGATAAAGGTCATTCCTTGGGGTAATTAAAGGCTATGTGATCGTTCCACGGTCTTCGGGGAAACTCTTGGCGGTATTGACCTCTCTGGAAATGTTCTAGCAACCATATTTGTAGCAGCAGATTACAACCCTCGAAGTGTTTAAACCCCTTCTGGCAGCGATCCAAGGCCCGATATATTTCTGCTATAATCATAGGGACAACAGTATATGTTTGTCCCTCGATTCCCCCCATTAAAGATTTGGTTACCATGGCCAGTATGGTGTGAAGTTTGTCCTTTTTGCTTGGAAACACTATCATACCCAAGAAGCATACGATAAACACGAAAACCCTATGATGAATCCAACCCAAGGAAGTGATAGAGAACTCGTCATGGAAGATACGGTAGGATTTTCTGTGACCGTATCGCTCATAAAGAAAGTCAAAGGATACATAGGACTTCTTCAGACACACCAGGTCGTCATTCTTTTTCAAACCCATCATTTTCAGAAACCCTCTGGGAGTGCGATTTTTCGGCACCAACAAATCGGGACTGTCCCAAGGTAGTCCAGCAAATCCCCCTATTTCCTCCAAAAGAGGGGTCATTTCTATGTTGCCAAAACGGAACACGACCCTTTCTCCGTCCCAGAATTTAGTAGCAGCTTCGATCAACATGTTATTTGGTTGGATATCTAATAAGAAAGGTAGGTTTCCAAGGACTCTTTTCACATGATTTTTATCACTTGACGGAATATCTTCCCACCAATCTAGAAACAATGGTGGTATGTTACGGACCATGCCGAACCTGGGGACGTCTTGCCTCATTTTATGCAAAACAAATAGAGTTAGACCCTTTCCCCCTCCAGATTCGACTATTTATACATTAATGATTAGCATATTGGCACTTTTTTCTCCATATTAATGCACAGATCGTGGTTGCGTCCGTTGGGATTATGGAAACCCCGGTAGACTTTGGACAAGGCTTTTCTTAAAGGGTTATTATAGGGACAACATATTAACCCAGGATAAGTTTGACCATGATGCATGTACAGTTATAATCAGAGTAAGGTTTCTATAGAAGTCTAGACTGGTACCCTTAAGCGAACGACTTGAGGGGGAAAGGCATGAAACCGTCGAGTGCACCGTTGAGCGACTAGTTTTATCGCAAATAAGACTTTCCAAATTCAAATAGGGTGATATAGGAAGAGCGCAAACACTCATCAAGAGTTGCTATGGTATTAATTACGCACGAGTGGAATATGATGTTGAGCATGATTTATGCGACAGACAATAGCACGTTTTCATGTATTTGCACGATGAAAAAAATGATAAATACGGTATTTAATAATTGTAAAGGCAGTTAAGAAAGAAAAAAAAGAGACAAGTCGGTTTCCACAATAAAGAGTAATAAAACATGAAAGAGAAATAGTAAATAACTGAAGATAGGCAAATAAATCCATATAAAGTGGGGAGGGTAAGGGGTTTGCAAGTATTGACGGAGTAATAAAGGCATGCTTAAAGACTAATTCACAAAAAATCAGGTTCGTTATGGTAAGAGCCTAAAAGTATCCCCAGCAGAGTCGCCATGCTGTCACGCCCCATTTTTCTCGCGAAATCGGGTTTCGACATTTCTGAGACAACTCCTTCTTTTTGGGATTGGGTAAGGGATTGGAAGAGTCGCCACCTAACGGATTAAGGTGCGTTAAGGCACCTAGTGCAATTAACTCATGAACCAGTTTTCATCACCAGAGATCGGGTAAGGGCTCAAATTACCTCAGGGGGAAGGTGTTAGGCACCCCTCGAGGTCTACAATGGTGGGTCCCCACCGAACATAATGTAAGCGAATTAGTCTAAAAGGGGAGGAAGAAATTTGGACAAATATGATATTCAATCTATTTTAAATAGGAATATAATAAGGGGGGGGGGGGGGTCCTAAGTTTTTTAGGATCATTCCATGCAATACTTTTTAACTTCCCAAGTTGGGGTGTTACTCATAGCATTAGCGCACAGGCTATCATATCCTTACTACCCAATTACTATCTTTCAGTTGTTACCTAAGCGTTCTAATAGCTTCTAGCTCATTCCTTATGCGTGCACTACCCGTCCCTTACCTATGGACTTGGAGGTATTAAGACCTCTATTTAGGGTGGTTCTAGACTGACCTATATTACTTAAAAATGAGAAATATAGGCGACAAACAAAATACAAATAGGACTTTCATGTAAAGAAACAAATAAGGGCTCACATTGACCTCCATACATAAGCAACAAATGAACACAATTGAATCAGCATACTTGGTTAATTTTAGAATCCTATAGGGAGGATATCTATATGAGCAGAAACTGAATGTGAAGAAACAATTTTATTAAAGCGATCATTGAGACTTATTGGTTGGCTTGCTGATTTTATTAAGCATGAATCTGGGCACTCCAGTCAGCAAATCGTCATAATTTTTAGGCCTAGATCATTAGCAACCCTTATAGATTTGCCTAAGTGATAGCCAGAATTGGTCGAACTCAGAACTGATTAACGGAATCCTATAGGCATGGTTTCTACGAGTTTATTATAGACTTATAACATGGTTTCTAAGAGAACTACTGATTTTAACTCATAAAGACAGGTTTTTTATTCCTTTTAAGTCCTATATGCATGCTTGCTAATTGCACAATTGATTTAAATCCCTATAGGCATGATTTCTAACTTGAGACTGATCTTTACTTTCTATAGTCATGATTTGTAATTACTGACTTGATTTAAACTCCTATAGATAGGATTTCTAAGTTTGAAAACTGATTTCACCCTATAGGCATGATATCTTTTAGTTTAAATCCTATAGGCATGATTTCTAGGTTTGAATTGATCTTTATTTCCTATAAGCATGGTATCTATTAATCGTATAGGCAGATTTTAAGCAGATTGCTAGAAAAGGTTATTATTTCAAACAAATTGAATCCTGTAGACATGGTCACTAATGCACGTTGGGGTTTAAAAATGTGTGGATCCTAGGACAAGATTTCTAATGCAGAATTAAGAAAAGGCCTATAAACAGGATCTCTAATATGCGAGTATAAAAGTATAAAACTAAACAATCAAGAACTTCCTATATGCTGGATCTCTAAACAAGTAGTAGCAATCACATGATTGATCAACATAATTAAACCTATAGGCAGGATTTCTACCCAAGTCTAACAAAAGATAGAAGGAAAACCCCCAGCTATCACTAATCAACCCCAAATTTGTTATTACAGAAATTATTACAGCCAGAATGAATAAATTACATAATAGTATCTATTACACTATAGGGAGCCTTCATAGTCCCAATATAAACCTGGGAACCAGGCCTTGCAACATAGAGACTTTGGAGAATAATAGTGATCCATTCATGGAACAATTAAAGTCAGGCTTCCAGTGTGTCAAAGTTCCAAAGGGTCTTAGGGACCCTGGGCAATGCTCAAACCAGAATCACATTCAGAAGTTAACTCATTAGAGATTGGAAAACCAGCCCCAATGTGTTAGAGTTCAAAGGAGTCTCAATGACCCTAGGCAATGCTCACACTGGGAGTGGTTGAGAACCTAAATGACTAAGAGTAGGGGTTTTAAAACCAGTATATAAAGGAAAAGGGGAAGATTTCAAAATAGTTCAATTTAAGAAGAAAGTTCAAAATACAGAGTTGCAGGCAGAACTGCACCAAGAAGCAAACAAGGTTCATGTTCAGCACATAGTTCAAACAAGTTGCCATTTGATTAAGTTAACTATTCATGCTAGTATTTAAAAATAATCATGGCTAAAACACAGAAGCAATTAGGCAAAAACATTTGAATTAAATAGACAGGACATATGAGTTAAGCAAATAGACAAGTGATCACATGTTTACAGTACCTTACAAGAAAATAGACTAAACCTTAATCTTAGGAGAGGATTTATTTGAAATAACTTAGACTTAGGCTAACAATATCAAATTGTCATAGAAAGGACAGAATCATGCTAGGAATTGAAACAGGCTAGTCAAACAAAGCATAGAGAATAGAATTGCAAAGGTTAGGGCATACCAGTTGAGAAGAAAGCAAGTAAAGGTGCAATAGCAGTTAAATTCCAGAATAATTTGGCCTTGACTTTCATCCGGCCAAATAATTACCACTTAGTATAGAAATTAGAACAAGAGAGAACAAAGAGAATTTAGTTTCTTTTTGTGAGAATAACAGGATTCGAGTCCTCTCTAAAGGAAATGAGGAAGGGGTTTAAATAGTCTAAGTGAGGTAGACAAATAAGGCATGAGAATAACTTCAGAATAAATTAGAGTCGGCTTCGATCAATTAATAGCATAAAATCAGGCTAGTACCATTTAATTTAGGGAAAGCATTATATGGAATCAATCGGTAGTCAAGTACCAAATCAAATAAGGTAAGGGATAAGTCCAGAAATCAATTAGGAGTCAGCACTATTAATCAGGACACAAAAATCAAGCTAGTAAGGGAGTTAAGGAAAGTAGTACGAGTAATTAATAACATAAATAAGGTAAGAACAAGTAAAATATTAATAAAAAATACTGGTACTAAAGGAAAGCTGATTTCAAAACCCAATTTAGGTAAGTAAAATAAATTAACACTTAATTTAAAGAGTTAAAGGTAAACGGGCAGAAACAGTAGGATAAATAGTCAAATAATCGAAACCCTAAGAAATACAAAGACATATAGATGGAACTAATTAAATCAAGTAAAAATCAGTCAATCAATAAATAAGCAAACCAGAGATGAAACATTTAAACGTTAAAACATTTTCTTGCAAAAATCCATTAGAACCAAAACTCTAGTTTTAGGGTAATATTCGGTCATAAAATAATAAAAGCTGTAAGAAACAAAAATATCAAAATTTTAAAGGGGAAATAATAAAACAAACACTAAATCGTTTCAGATATAACAAGATCTAAGAAGATTTATCCAGGAAATAGCCAGGTTCATAGAAAAATAAACAGAAGTGAACCAAATCTGGTTTGAACCAGAGATTTGAAACCATAAAATACGAAAACATTCGTACTCACAGGTATCATAGGCGAAATAACCGAGTTATGAGAGACTTTGAACCAGATTTGGTTCGAGTCTCTTGAGATTCACATCGAGTAACATAAGAATCGTATAGCCAGTAAAGAGATGAAGCCAAATAAGGCATGGAATCGAAGGAAAGTCCCATGAATCAAGAGGGAATGTGTGACGGCGGGGATAGGGTTTGAACGGGGTGAGAGAGAAGAGAGGAGTAGAGGATCCAAAGGTACCGGGTTGGAAAAAATGAGGTAGGGTTTGGGGGTTTGGTATATTTAAAAAGGGGTTGAAGGTTTAGGGTCGTTGATCTTCTGAGATCAACGACCAGGATTGGCTATTTTAGGTGGGGTAGGATAATTAGACGAGTATGGGTATGGGTAGTTGGATTTGGGTATTGGGTTATGGGTTAGGATGGTTTGTCTAGTTAGTATTGGGTTGGGCTGGTCCGAAAAATTTAATAAAAAGGGCTATATTTTAAATACCCACTTGAATTAATAAAATAATTTATAAAATAATTAATGAATAATGGAAAATGTTACTTGTATATGAAAATGATTTAAAATAATTAATTAATATTATGAAAATACAAAAATTCATTTTCCGTGTAGATGAAGTAATTATGCATATGTGTGCTATTATTTCGAAATTATTGTAATTATAGCCTAAAGGTGCAAATATAATTAGGCATAAAATTATTAGAGCTTAATATAAATATAAATGATAAAATTAAGTAATAAAATTATTATATAATCATTTATGATGCAATTAGTAATTATTTAGATAATAAAATGCTTTAATAAATTGATTAAAATAGTGCATGAGCATCAACTAGTATTTTTCCATAATTTTCTATAATTTTAAACGATTTTTAATCAATTTGAAGCCTCATGCAAGGATTGAGACAGGGCTTAGTCTCATGCAAAGAGAAGGCAATGCTTAGCCTTATGCAAGTATAAAGGCAGGGCTTAGCCTCATGAAAGGATTAAGTCAGAGATTAGTCTCATGCAAAGAGAAGGCAATGCTTAGCCTTATGCAAGTATAAAGGCAGGGCTTAGCCTCATGAAAGGATTAAGACAGAGATTAGTCTCATGCAAAGATTGATACATGGCTTAGTCTCATGCAAAGAGAAGGCAGTGCTTAGCCTAATGCAAATGGAGAGGCAGGGCTTAGCCTCATGCAATGATTGAGACAAGGCTTAGTCTCATGTAAAGATTGAGACAGAGCTTAGTCTCATGCAAAGAGAAGGCAGTGCTTAGCCTCATGCAAATGGAGAGGCAGGGCTTAGCCTTATGCAAGGATTGAGACAAGGCTTAGTCTCATGCAAAGTGAATGCAATGCTTAGCCTTATTAAAGTAGAGAGGCAGGGCTTAGCCTCATGCAATGAGAAGGGTAAGAGTGAAGTATTCTTAGCTAACAATGTGTTTTATGCATAGAGATTGTGTTATTGCGATGGTGTTTATCATGATGATATAGTCCTCCATCCAAAGGAAATTTGTGAGTTTTTGCGGGGGGAGGTTGGTTCGTGCCTTTGCTTGATCGATTTGCTCCGCTCCATCTGAAGATCTTGTTCAAGCTATTAGGGTAGCATTTGGCTAAAGAAAAGTTTCTTTTTCAAAAGCATGCGTGTATAATTTTCAAAGACATAGTAGTATGCAGTTTAGAAGTTAGTTAGATGAACCAGTAATTGTGGCATAATTAGAGACATTTTGACTTCCTCTGCCATAGAATTTTGAGGGTGCCCCAGTTAACTAGATGACTTTTATGACTGCTCCATATGCTGCGGTTGGTTGAACTTGCTTCGGAATTTTGAGGGTCTTCCTCAACATTCTACCCTAGTTTCTGATTGTGGGGAAAATGGAAATTTTATTGAATTGTGACCAAACCCATAGGGATGCCTACGTATCCCCTCTTAAATGGGAATCAGGTCGAGCGTAGTTCAATTTACATCATATGAAGAAGCATAAATAGTTTACACATAGTATCTTTTGACTGCATCTGAATTGATAGGCTTTGGCCAGATTCTCCGTCCATCTCTGCAAGTATGGTGCTCCTCCTGTCAGTACTCTGTGAACCATGTAAGGACCTTTCCAGTTGGGAGAGAATTTCCCTTTGGCCTCATCTTGATGTGAAAAGATCTGTTTCAGTACCAGCTGCCCTGGTGTGAACTGTCTTGGTCTGACCTATTTATTGAAAGCCCTGGACATTCTATTCTGATAGAGCTGGACGTGACATACCGCATTCATCCTCTTTCCGTCTATGAGGGCTAATTTCTCATAGTGGTTCCTTATCCATTCTGCATCGTTGAGTTTGGCTTTTTGTATGATTCTTAAAGAAGGAATTTCTACCTCGGCGGGAATGACAACTTCGGTACCATAAACAAGCAGATAGGGAGTTGCCTCGGTTGATGTGTGGATTGTGGTACGGTATCCCAATAAGACGAATGGTAATTTCTCGTGCCATTGCTTGTGATTTTTTACCATTTTTCTTAGTATCTTCTTGATGTTTTTGTTGGCGGCCTCTACAGCTCTATTCATTTAAGGCATGTATGCTGTGGAATTCTTGTGCTTGATTTTGAAAGTTTCACACATGATTTTCATTAGATCACTGTTGAGATTGGCGGCATTGTTAGTGATGATGGACTCCGGAACCACAAATCGGCAAACAATCCGGTCTCTAACAAAATCTGTGACGAATTTCTTGGTTACTGCTTTGTAAGATGCAGCTTCAACCCATTTGGTGAAGTAGTCGATGGACACTAATATGAACCGGTGCCCGTTTGAAGCGGTGGCTCAATTGGGCCAATGACATCTATTCCCCAGGCTGCAGAAGGCCAATGTGAGCTTGTTGCATTAAGCTTGTTTGGCGGCACTCGTATCATGTCTGCATGTATCTGGAATTGGTAGCATTTCTGAACGTACCGTATGCAGTCTGTTTCCATGGTCATCCAAAAGTATCCGGCCCTGAGTATCTTCTTGGCCAAGATAAAGCCCTTCATATGTGGGCCGCAGGTTCCAGCATGTATTTCCTCGAGCAATTTGGAAGACTCTTTTGCGTCAACACACCTTAATAGTCCTAGATCGGGAGTTCTCCTGTATAGGGTTCCTCCACTTCTCTGATAATTTCCTCAGGTATTACATCCTCATCTTCTATTTCTTCCAAGTAATTGTCCTTCTGTTGCATTGTCTCATAACATGTCACAGTCGTTGGTTCATCAGGGTAAGAAATAGTAATGTTGTAGGGATAAAGATATGAAAAAAAATAGTAATAATAAAACATCAAGCCATTTAAAGCATTAAACAAAATGATTTCAAATAATGTTTTTTGAAACGGAATACTGAAAGTAAAATATTATTTAAAACAAAATGCCACTGAGGAAATCATTTTCAAAAGTAAACAATGCTATCAGCCTTGCTACCCCGGGACTAGTCTGTCCCTTGATGGTTTAGCGATCCAGTTCTTGAGAGATGCTCCCTTCTCCACTATTTGGATAGTGAGGTCATTTTCCTCCTCCTCCTCAACTGTTACACAACAATCCATATCATTGTCTTCCAAGAACAAATTCCTCAATACTGCCAAGGCTTCTTATTCTTCTGATCCCCATATTGTATCGGCCTGATGGAAGGTCTGATTCAGGTGTGGCACGGGTTGCATAAGAATATAGTATGGACCACACCATGGTGGCGACCAATTCCGATATTCCTGCCAGGTATACTGATCTTCGAGCCCGAAGGTTGTGCCATGGCGCTTCAGGTGTATCGATTTGGATATACCTTGAAGCTTTTTAACAAGCCCCTTACCAGGTTCATACCCTGCCCATGCCAGTATGCTATCTATTTGCTACTCCACCATTTATCCTTCTCAATCGCGTTAACACGCTTGATGCGATGGTAGGTTTCTCCACCTAACTTCCTTATGTTTTCTACTACCAGAACAGCCTGACTGGTGTAAATGGGGTTGCTCCCATCTCCATGGATGATCACTTCTTGATGGTTTCATTCAAATTTTACCGCTTGGTGCAAAGTAGACGCGATAGCTCCAGTGGCGTGTATCCAAGGCTGTCCCAGCAGCAGATTTTAGGAGGCGGATATGTCTAGCACTTGGAATTCAACATCGAACCAGGTAGGACCCATCTGTAAGCACAGATTAGTTTATCTGAATGTGGCCCTTTTAGAACCATCGAACACCTTCACATTCATAGTCACTGCTCGTATTTTATGTAGGCCCTTGCCTAACCTCTTCAGGG
This sequence comes from Nicotiana paniculata, assembly GCA_005239505.1. Taxonomy (NCBI): domain Eukaryota; kingdom Viridiplantae; phylum Streptophyta; class Magnoliopsida; order Solanales; family Solanaceae; genus Nicotiana; species Nicotiana paniculata. The sequence goes on along the minus strand of MDKI01137799.1, from coordinate 1,407 downwards.
TTGTCAGCGGACAGATATTGAGGCTGGACCCTCCGTCTATCAGAACTCTGGTAATGAACTTATCTTCATATTGCACTGTGATGTGCAGTGCCCTGTTGTGGCTTAACCCTTCAGACGGCAACTCGTCTTCATGAAAGGTAATCTTATGGATTTCCAGTACTTGTCCCACCATATTGGCCATTTCTCCGCTAGTAATGTTGTTGGGCACATATGCTTCATTCAATAACTTCATCAGAGAAATCCTGTGTGCCTCAGAATTTTGCAGCAATGATAAGATGGATATATGGGAGGGAGTCTTATTCAGATGATCAACAACAGAATACTCCGTTGCTTGTAATTTCCTCCAAAGGTCATATGGACTAGTTCCATCGACGGGTTGTTTGTTAGAAGCTTGCTTACTGGTCTCTCCAAAATGCTTAGGTGTGTAAATTCTTCCTGTTCTGGTCATTTCTTGTGCAGCATCGGACTCTTCCGTCTTTACTTTCCCTTTTCTCCTAGCTTCGGAAACATAATCCCAAGGTACAACGTTGGAACTGAAGGGTGGTGTGGATTCCACCGTCACGGTGAAATGGGTGGATACTTCTACCTCAGACGGAGTAGGCGTAGCTGCAAATGGTGTCTACTTCAAAAGGAGACGATATGGCTACCTCAACTTTGCCTGGCGGCTGTACCTGTACCACAATGGAATTGAGCGTGACTTCCAACTTCTTAGGATCATCACCTTCCCAAATAAGTCTGATTGATCCCTCGGGATCCCATTCTTCATCGGTTTCTATTAAATTGACTCCTTCACCCCTATGATCTGGGAGGGGGTTGTTGCGGACATTGAGTATGGTTTCTTTTGCCTGTATAACCTTGGTATCAATCAGTGTTTGGATCTTATCTTCAGGGTGCGACATTCATCAATAGTATGTCCCTTCATACTGGAATGGTACACACATGTCTTGTTTGGGTTGAACCATTGTGATGAGTTTCCATAGCCACGACGGGAATAAGGGTGACATATCTAGAAACTTTTAATCTTTCATACAATTGGTCAATGGGTTCAGCAATGGGGGTGTATTGTCTGGGTGGTTTGCGATCAAAATTGGGCCTGGGTTTTTGGTAATTTGGACGAACTGAAGGTGAATGATAATAGGCTGGTTGGATATTATAGGTTTGGTAGGCGGTAGCGAATTGAGGATACCTGGGAGGTGAAGGTTGGTATGTGGGTGGAGGTGTCTGGTACACAAATGGAGATTTCGGACCTTGGGCAACCGTTACTGTTCCCACTTCTTTCTTCTTTGATATGCCACCTGATTGTAGTGCTTTATTCATGGCCTGCAGTGCCTCAAAATTTTTCATTATTCCACTTTTGATACCTTCCTCGATCCTTTCTCCGAGCTTGATGATATCAGAGAACTTGTG
>MDKI01138689.1:0-64825 GCA_005239505.1 Nicotiana paniculata | reverse complement strand
AAGAAAAAGTATATGCTTGTAGATTGAAGAACAAAGTCTCTGCAGATTGAACAACCAAAAACACCAGCCCCCCCCAAAGTTGGTCTTCCCCCCATTATATATAGGTGTGTATGTGGGAGAGTGGGGAGAAGAAGTGGGAGTGTGGGGAAGTGGGGAGAAGAAGTGGGAGTGTGGGGAAGTGGGGATAGGACATGGGTGTAGTGGGGAAGTGGTGTGAGGGAGTGGGGTGTTTGGGTGGAGTGGGGGGAAGAGATGTGAGGGAGTGGGGTGTTTTTCCTGTTTTTTATTTATTTTTTTATTTATTTTTTTTATTATTTATTTAAATTTATTTTTCTTAAATTTAAAATTTTTTTTGTTGAATAAAAGAAGATAAGATACATATGTCGATGACCTTATCAAAGGTAGAACCAGATACTCTATCTCAGGTCATAAGCAATCGAAGTTGAAAACCAAGGACATCTATAAACCTCCTGGTCCTCTCCCGATCTGCGGGAACCAACCAGATCGCATGACGAGCTAACTCGGAGAACCGCATCTCATATTGGGTAACAGAAAACTCAACCTGGCGAAGCTGCTCAAATTACCTTCGTAGCTCCTCTCTGAGGGACTCAGGTACAAACTTCTCCAGATAGAGAACGGAGAACTGCTGTCAAGTAAGGGGCAGTGCGCCAACCAGCCAACACCTCTCGTAAGCCTCCCACCAACTAAGTGCAGCCTTAGAGATCTGGAAGTAGTGAATGAAACCTACTGGTCTCCAGAATACTCGTGGTCCGAAGCATTCTTTGACACTTGCCAAAGAAACCATGTGCATCCTCACCATCACCAGCACTAAATGATAGAGGATGGAGCCTCCCAAACCTCTCCAATTTGTGCTGCTCATCCTCTAGCATCACAGGAGCAACATAGTCCTGAGAAACTGCAACCGGCTGGGTTAGAGGTGCCCCGGAGTCTGTAGTCCTTGAACAACCTGCTCCGATGTGCGAGCATCGAGAGTCTAAGTGCCTCCCCCGGCTTGAGAAGTAGATGCGGCGTAGTAAATGAAGCCTCATGAACAAGGACTGTACACACTGATAGAATACGGGCCAAGGCCTCCTGAAGGACTAGTATAATAATAGGCATAGGTGGTGCCTGAGCTGGTCCTGCCGAAACCTCTACCTTCGGGACCTGATCTTCAGCGGGGACAAATGGGGGATCTGTGGGTGCTGCCCCAGCTTCTGTGCTGGCGATGTCTCCGCCCCTACCACAGCCTCTACCGCAGCCTCGACCTCTCGCGGACTGAGATTGTAGTTGTCCCTCCTAACCAGTAGCACAAGTCCTCACCATCTATGAGAGAATGAATAACAGATGTTTAGTTATCGGAATAAACAGAACGCACGACAAGAATCCAAGAATGTGAAATTTTTCCTAAAGGTTCTGCAGCCTCTCGAAGATAAGTACATACGTCTCTGTACCGATCTGCAAGACTCTACTAAACCCGCCCATGACTTGTGAGACCTATGTAACCTAGGCTCTGATACCAACTTGTCACGACCCAAATCAAAACTATGTCGTGATGGCGCCTATCGTGATACAAGGCAAGCCTATTGCCTAAAATGTTACAACCAAATTTGATTATAAGAATTTAATAAAACTTTTCCAATATTTGAATTTATCATAAACTACACATACTCTAAATATCAATATAGAAAATACGGAAACGAGCCCCAAACATCGGGGTGTCACCAAGTCATGAGTGTCTTAATCTATGAACTATGATATATAAACTGTCTAACTGACAATATAACCGAAAAGAAGAAATAGATCATAAAAGGAGTAACAAGGTCCCGCGGACGCTAGCAGCTACATTGCATTCTCCAAAGATAGCCGGCCTGAACTCAATGGTCGCCACGGTCTAACTCACCTGGATCTGCATATAAAGTGCAAGGCATAGTATGAGTACAACCGACTGAGTAGTAACAAAAATAACTAAGGAACTGAGTAGTAGTAACGAGCTAAGTAGAACAATCCAATTCTTTCTTTCACAATTAAAGATAAACAATATTAAGCAGGTAATTTCTGTAAACCAACAAATTCTACAAGGCAATTAACAGATAAATGACAACAAAGGTAAATGAAACATCTCATCGATGTCACTCAATCACTCAGCCCTCAATGCACACACTCAATAGGTACCTGCGCTCACTAGGGGTGTACAGACTCCGGAGGGGCTCCTACAGCCCAAGCGCTAAGCACGGACAACTCATGTGTTGCACGGACTACTCACGTGCCATTATATCAATCTCAGGATGCTCACAAACAACTCACGTGTTATGGATCAATACCTGGATCCGCATGGAGAACTCACGTGTTGTACGGACAACTCACGTGCTATAATCAAATATCTCACAACAGGCCCTCGGACTCACTCAGTCCTGTACTTCTCAAGTCTCAGAAATCTCAACAAATAAGGGACATAGCCCAAACCAAGTATCAGAACATATCAGCAAAATAATAGAGACTGAGGTAAACATGTACAAGAATTTCTATGTCTGAGAGCAAATAATGTGAGCATGAATAAATCCTAAGCATGATCTCTAACATGAAGGCAATCAAGTTCAACAACATGTAAATACATAAACACAGATAATGGCTATTAGGCCTCACAGCCTCACGGGACGGACCAAGTCTTAATCCCTCGCGGTATACGCCCACACGCCCGTCACCTAGCGTGGGTATTACCTCTAAACGGTGACATGATGTCAAATTCTGCGGGTTTATACCCTTAAGCCTAGAGTTAAAACTGTTACTTACCTTGACAGCGTAAAATCCTACTACGGGATGCCCTCGTCCCTCAACTCGGTCTCCAAAAGTGCCAAATCTATCCATAATCAGAATAATGCTATCAACATAGACTAAATAATTGAATTCCACACGAAAAACTACATCAATAGGCCAAAAATCTGAAATAGGCTGAAACCCGGCCCCCGGGCCCACATCTCAAAATCGGTAAGCAGAACTAGAAAGCTCGTTTCCTTCCGAGCCTAACCATATAAAATTCATCAAATTCTGACTCTATTTGGTCCCTCAAATCCTCACCTCAAAATCTCCTAAACTCAAGCCCTAACTCCGTCAATTTCACCCTAGATTCCTACAAATTTCATGACTAAACAGTGGGAAATAATTATAAACACGCGTAAATAAACCCAAGGAGCTTACCTCACAAATATCTCTTGTTTCTCCCTTGAATTTCACTGCCCAATGCTCAATCATTGGCCAAAAAGTGTGAAGAAAAGGGCAAAATTTCGCGAAGTTGGGCTTATATAGGTTTCTGCCCAAGGGTTCCACACCTCCGGCCCTATCTTCGCACATGCGCATGCGCCTCCGCATGTGCGGTCCTAGGTGCGAACCTGCAGATTCCACTTATCCGCTCTCTTTCTGGATCTTTGGCTGCCCCCTCGCACCTGCGGGCTCGCATGTGCGACTATGCCTCCGCACCTGCACTCCATCGCACCTGCGACTCCCCATCCGCAGGTGCGGCCACACCAGTAAAATTACACCAGCAGCTTCAGCTGCATTCCCCAAATTCCAAACTCCCCGACACCCGCACGAACTCATCCTCAACCCATTGGGACCTCAACCAAAAATTCTGACAAGTCATATATCACTACCCGAACTTAGTCGAACCTTCGGAACACCCAAAACAACACCAAAACACCAAATCAACCTCAGATTGAAGCGTAAGAACTTCTAAACATCCAAAGTTCGCCAATGATGCCGAAACCTACCAAACCACGTTTAGATGACCTGAAATTTTTGACAAACGTCACAAATGACACTATGAACCTACTGCAACTTCTGAAATTCCATTCTGACTCCGACATCTAATTTTCTACTACCGACCAAAATCGCCAAATTTCTTACTTTTGCCAATTCAAACCTAATTCTACCACGGTCCTCAAAGATTTATTCCGGACACACTCCTAAGTCTAGAATCACCCAACAAATCTAACCGAATAATAAAAATCTAAATCTGAGTTCGTTTACTCATAAGTTAACTCCCGGTTGACTTTTCTAACTTAGCTTTCTAACTAAGAGACTAAGTGTCTCATTTCACTCCAAAAATACTCCGGACCCAAACCTACCAACTCGATGCAACTCAACACAGCTGAACAACACATAAAGAAGCAGATATAGGGAAAACGAGGCTATAACTCTCGGAACGACCGACCGGGTCGTTACAATGCCAAAAGAAAGAAGGGATAGCCTTAACATTCTATTGACAATCTTTCTAACACACGTCAATTGCGACAACATGTAACGGTTGATCGAAGTAGGGGAAAATCCGTATGATATTCGTGAGGAAGATTGCACCGTACTCCTTTAGAGTTGTAAATCACGTTGCTATTACATAATGCAATCTCGTAAGGATTCTTTTTATTGCTTCATCCGTACCTTGCTAAAAGTGTAACACCATTTGATATGATACACTATTTACCTAATCTTGTGAATAAGAGATGTCATTCATTAAGAATGATATAAAGGTGCACATCACTTTAAATGTTGCCACCACCTACTTAAGGTTATGTATCGGAGGAAATTTCCTTCCATGTTTACATAAATCTCACATGGATATTGTCCCCCTTAACAATTATCCAAATCTTATTTTAATAATTATCCACAAAATTCAATTAACAAGTTAATCTCCCACTTAAAAATCCATAATTACCCAGTTATCCGCGTAATTAGGAATTATCTCAAATTTCTTAAAACACTACTCACTTTTATCACACTTTATACACCTTACTATTATGGTCATGTGGTACCTTGTACGACACTAGTCCGTAAATACCAGGTATTATAGCTCGGACCGTATTTTATACCAAAATTAAACTTTGACAAAACTCATTTTCTTTGGTTCTCTTACCCTCTCACCTTTACGAATTTACTTATCACTCGTTCGAAATAGCATAATACTTATAATATCTAAATAATCTTGTCCTTGAACTGATGTCAATTATCCTACGACAAATTCAACGTGCAATACTACAGGGTGTAACATAGTCGTAATATAATACTGCGGAGCGTAACATCATTGTAATATAATATTGTCGAGCATAACATCATCGTAATATAATATTGTGGAGTGTAACATCGATGTAATACTGAGGGGCGTAACATCATTTCCCCTTTTGAAACATTCGTCCTTGAATGTTGACTAATGCATTTATAAGTTTCATAACCGGATAACTCTTACGTATGGTTTTAATATTGTCCTTGTCATTGGGCAAATGTTCTGTGATAAATCCAAAGTCCAGGGTATTCCTGCCTTTAGGACTCTTTCTCACACCACGAATTGTGGTCAGAATCTTCCCAATCACGTAACTGTTGCTATCTCCTATCAAGCAGCTTGTACGACTCTGAATTTGTAGGTGCACCTATGTGACTCTTCTTTCCTCTTTCCTCCAGCTTTTAGCCAATCTCTAGGCCTCACTTTGTGAACATATAAAGAATTATGAAAACTTGTCCCTCTGGGCGTCATTAGCTTTACTACATGTAAGTAGGCCATACTATACAATCATTCTTCCTTCGATTTATCGTTACTGAGGTCCGCTACCAAACTCCAGCTTACTCGCGTTGCTTATCCTATATGCATAAAGATATGTCTTTTAACGCTTCTTCGTTACTGTTCATCTTAAGACTGATGGCCTAATCTCATCTCGTGACTTGCAACTTTTACCCATCCATTATTGATTCACCTCAATGTTGATCTACAATCTTCCATTGATAACTTGAAACTTCTTATGTAATATATTTCCACTAGGGCTTACGTTGCATCGTGGTACATTTGAAGTGATTTTCCTGATACACGTAGGGGAATACTGTACTTCCATAACCCTATTTCATATCATAGTCAACCCAATGTGATTCGCCTTACCTGGGTATTTTAGTCCTGTACAATTCATGAGCTCATTACTCAATCGAAGGCCCAAGCGTCATCCTTTATTTATCACAATTACACCCTTATTCTACCACCAGGGCATCATTCCATATCATCTAAATGCTATTAGTCTTAGACTCCTTTGAGTTCATTCAGGCTATACCGAACTTTCCACAACTTAGAGTAACCATCAACTCTCTTGTTTTCACGGGCTTAATCTCAAGGACATATCCATTTTTTCCATCTTCACACTTGCCTTTTTTTTATTTTTACTCATGCCTTCCTAAAACCTTGTAGCTTTACCATACATTAGCTTTCCACCTACACATATCTATTTATATTACTCGTCGTCTTCCTTCAACTTGCTTGCACCATAGATTTCCTTGTGTTATTATGGAACATCAAGTGAGACATCAAATCATCTCTAACTCTTCTTTACTCTCTTAGCTAGAACCCTCGATACTTAGAAACCATAGGTTAGAAGAAATGCCACGGATGATACCGTTATCATTCCTGGATGCTGAATCCCGGTGCTTCTAGTCTTCTATCTGAAGTATGGACCATTCACAACCTTCTGCACTTGAGTATCTCATACGTTGTTCACATTTACCTTACTTGCCTTAAAATCTCGCATCACATCTTTTATTTCTTTCATAGCCTCCCTTCCACATAGGTATAATTCACATCCACAACTTGAGGTTCTATTATAATACTTGCACCTCTGGTGCATACACAATCCAGTGGGAGCTTCATACTAACTTCGTATGAGGTCGGTACTCTTCTAACAGGCTTTATCGTAGAGCCATTATATAATATGGCTACTGTACTATCTTTCTTTTACCTCTGATATTAAGAGTGATTCTGCAATGTTCCCAATCATGGTGTGTATAATTTTTTGGGTCCAATAACCAAACTTTTGATTTACTTAATTGATGTAACTGTTTAGTTTCCTCTTCCTTCTGATCAACCTTTATGTAGGCTTAAGCTATCTTCTGATCTCCGGCTCCTGGTATTAGTTATTACTTTAGCATTTCATGGGTGTTAGGGAATATCCATGATACAATCTTCTAACAACTCAATCCTTTGTCTATGTCCTGGGCTAAATTCTTTCCGTTAACTTATACTGGGATCTTTTACGTCTGTATTATTGTCAACTTATATGCTGCATGTATAAAACTCCGAACTCTTAAGTGCGTTCATAATGTACTCTGGGTCATTAATCAAATAATTATTTTCGTTCCTTCTAAACTTTCTTTAAATGTAAGCAATTACTTTTCTTGGTCTTTATGCTTCCTTGTTGCGTGCATACTTAGCTTACCTTAGTGCCCACACATATTGAAATTCCATACAATTTGTATGATCTTTAATATTACTCCTGCTTTTACTACCCGTTCATTACCCACTGTAGGTGCCACTTTCTTTTGGAGTACTTACAATGTTGTTGTGAGACAATTGTTACAAGACAATTTCCTCTTTAGGCCACTGTGCTTAGGTTGAAGCCGTCTTCCTTATTTCCTCTACTAGTCTTTCATTATAGTACTTAGGGAAGACCTTCTGACTCTTGTAAAGCTGTGAGCTTATTACGTCGTATACTCGACGAAATTTTTGATGTTCTTCCTCACCTATAATAATCCGTAATTACTTATCTCCACGCCCTTGTGCTTGTAGGGTTCCTTCTGAACTAATATTTTGACTATCTTTCCAGTGGTACTCTCTTTTATTTCCTTAACACTCATACAGTATATTTATCTACCCAACTCCTATCTGAATATTTCTCAAGGGTCACAATGTCATTTCTGCGAGACGAAATTCCCCATGTTAGGGTTCACTATGTTTATCCTGCACGATCTGTTGATTTGTCTGTATCCACTTGTCTAGCCATAACTAGGCTCTTTCTTAATCAACTACTAACTACTCGTTGGCCTATTCTCATATCAATATTCCACGTAATCTTTTGGGTTATTTCCTTTGTCTTAACTTACGTCTCGCACTGGCTCCTTATCTATCAATAACTGTTACACCCATACCTTCGTACAAAAGAGTATTCGTAAGTCAATTGATGTAATCTCTGAAATGAGATCATCTTTGAAAGTAGATAAGGTCAGTTAATCATGTTAACTTCAAGGTTACAAATATTTAAAATCATGGATTGCAAGTACCAAGATGGTTGAATGTCTTAGAAGCTAAACCAATTGAAAAAAATATGTTTCGTCGAAAGTAGACAAGTTGGAGTGTTATAACATGTACTTTTGGGGTGAGAGTAGGGTGCTCAAAATGATAAGGAGGTTATGTTATGAGTTATTTTTGTCGTATGATAGTCATGTGTTATGTTTTGAAGACAAGTGAGTTGTGGAACAAAAGTTGTCAAAGGTCATCACAAGTTGCATTTATAAATATGTTGAATATTAGGTAAAATGTAGCTGAGAATTTCTCCCAATGTACATGGAATTACGTGATGATCAACCTACAAAATTGAAGATCTGTGATTCTAGTTTCCAACGGAGTAAAGTGTTCATTGATAAGACATTCAAATAGAGAGATATTCATTTTTTCGCGAGACTGGCGTAGGCTGGTTGGTGACAAGTAGGTGCATCACCTACTTGCCAAAAGGAGAGGCCTCAATAAAAAGCTTCAAGGTCGGCAAAATATCCCTTTTAAGGGATGATTTCCTTCAGATATTACACTCACAATAGATCAAAAAAATCAGATGTACACCCCAGCAAAATCCTCCAAAAAGTTCAACACAAAGCCTTAAATAATTTTCTCTTCCTTTCACGTTCTAGTTAGAGAAAAACCAAAGGGTTGACGAATCAAGACAGGAGCTGAGATATTAACCAAATATTTTAAGTATAATACCGTTTTCATCAATTTTTTCTGCTGTAAAAGTGGAGAAATTCATTCAATAAATGCAAGAACTCACGGGACAGTGATCGGAAGCCGTGAGTTCGAGTCGTTCAATTGGTAGTGGACTATTTTGTGGGTTGTTTTATGTTATTGTTGGGTTGTCTCTTTGTCTGATGCTTTTGTGGAGTTTCGGATAATAAAGGGTGTGGAAAAATACCACATAATCGTAGGGTGGTTGACTGATCATTCATCATTACATTTTTTGGGTCGTTTGACACTACTACGATGGTCGTTTTGTGTATGAATAGATTGGGGTGTGTTGGGCTGTTTATTATTATATATGTTGTAGTTGTTGTGTTTTTGTGTTGTTGGTTTTATCTTGAATTTTGAGGAAGTAAAGATTATAGGGGAGATGATGCCCTTTATTTATACAAATTAAGTGTGTCGTTCGTTGTGGGATCGTTGTACCTTTCGTAACTTAATGATAGTATCATTACCATTGTTGTAGATTAAGGTGCAAAGAGGAGAGTTCAACTTGGTTATTGGTAATACTGTGATATGGTATGTTAAGGCTAAACCTTTCTTTAATTTTTGCATGATTCAGTAACTACATGTGTTTGATAATGAAACATAAAGAGAAGTTCATATTCCTGAATTTGTGAACATTTTCCTAGTCTCATAAGTTACACCATTCTCCCTTATCAGGACTTCATATTCAGTTTGGTTTTATCTTTCATCGGCTATGGAAGTAGTGAGTCTATATATATATATATATATAGTATTACATTATTTTCATCACCATCGAGCTATAATCGATGGGCAGGCCCATATTGGACAACCTCTCATCAGATGGTGAGTTATATACCGAGCCTCACGTGGTCGAGTGCCTATTTGCGAGCTTAGAATGGCTGACATACAGAGCCTAGTATAGACGAGTGCCTATGAGCGGGCCTACTACAGCAGAGAAGTTACACATACCGAGCCTTAGAAGTCGGATATCTATTTACTTACTATATTGAGAGAGTTGAGTCACTATCACCAAATAATCATATCTTCAGAGTATCTTTGACTCCCAGTTACTTTTAATTATTCTATTATTAGTTCAGTTTGAACTTTCAGTTATTTTATTGCCTTACATAATCGGTACATTATTTCGTACTGACGTCCCTTTTGCCGGGGACGCTGCATTTCATGCCTGCAGGTCCTCATTGACAGCTGGACAGACCCTTAAGCAGACAAAGTCAAACATCAACTTGGTTAGTAAGCTCCACTTCCTCGGGGTTACCATGTCTAGACCTTGGATTTCATTTTATATCAAGTTTGATGGGTAGGTCGAGGCCCTGTCCCGACGGTGGTACAGTTTAGTTATCTCTAGAGGCTTGTAGACGGGTCCTGTATATTTTGTATAGCAGTAGATGTTCATGGCATCTTCGTCGGCCTGCACAATTATATATATCAGCTTTTGAGTATGTTTACCCCTCATATAAAAGAGACGTTATTTTCAGATGATTTAGAATATGGCCTCATCGGCCTAAGTTGAGGGTTACCCCTATTAGATCATGCATACCAAATGGTGCACTCTATAATAGTAGAGTCAGATATGAATACAAGAACGTTCCGAAATATCAGAAGACATGTAGTGGAATCCTGGAAGGACAAATATTTACCTTACTATGACTCTCGCCCTTAGTAAAAAGAGAATATTAGACGAACCAAAGATCTAGTAAGATGCAGGAAGGGGAGATAAATGAAGCGTTACGAGTATTCGTAACTCAATTGATGTAAGCTCTGAAATGAGATCATCTTTGAAAGTACATGAAGTCGGTTAATCATGTTTAATTGAAGGTTACAAATATTTAAAATCATGTGTTGCAAGTACCAAGGGTTGGAAGTCTTATATGCTAAAAAAATTAAGGAAAATAAGTTTTGTCGAAAGTCGATAAGTTGGGAGTGTTATAACATGTACTTTTTGGGTGAGAATAGGGTGCTCAAAATTATAAGGAGGTTATCTTATGAGTTATTTTTGTTGTATGATGGTCATGTGTTATGTTTTGAAGTCAAGTGAGTTGTGGAACAAAAGTTGGCAAAGGTCATCACAAGTTACATTTATAAATATGCTAAATATTAGGTCAAATGTAGCTGAGCATTTATCCAAATGTACATGGAATTACGAGATGATCTACCTACCAAATTGAGTAAGCCATTCATTGACACGACATTAGAATAGATATATATTCACGTTTTCACGAGACTGGCGCAGGCTGGTAGGTGACAAGTAGGTGCATCACCGACTTGCCAAAAAGAGAGGCCTCAATTAAAAGCTCCAAGGTCAGCCAAATAGCCATTTTAAGGGATGATTTCCTTCAGATATTACACTAATAATAGATCAAAAAAATCAGATGTACACCCCAGCAAAATCCTCCCAAAATTCAACACAAAACCCTACAAAATTTTCTCTTGCTTCTAATTAGAGAAAAACCAAAGGGTTGAAGAATCAATATAGGAGCTGAGATATTCACCAAATATGGTAAGTATAATGCCCTTTTCATCCATTTTTTCTATTGTAAGAGTTGAGATATTCTAGTACTTTTGAGGAAGTAAGGATTATAGGGGAGATGTTGCCCGTTTTAATACAAAATAAGTGTGTCGTGCATTGTGGGATAGTTGTACCTTTCATAACTTTATAGTATCATTATCGTTGTTTTAGATTAAGGTGCAAAGAGGAGAGTTCAACTTGGTGATTGGTAATATTGTGATAAGGTATGTTAAGGCTAAACCTTTCTTTCATTTTGGTATGATCTAGTAACTACATGTGTTTGATAATGAAACATAAAGAAGTTCATATTCCTGAATTTATGTACATTTTCCTAGTCTCATAAGTTACACCATTCTCCCTTACCAAGACTTCATATTCAGTTTAGTTTTGTCTTCTGTTAGCCAAGGAAGCATAGAGTCTATATATATACAATATTATAGTATTTTCATCACCATCGAGCTATAATCGATGGGCAGGCCCGTATTGGGCAACCTTTAATCAGATGGTGAGTTATATACCGAGCCTACTGTTGCCGAGCACATATAAGCGAGCTTAGAATTGCCGAGATATAGATCCTAGTATGGTTGAGCGCCTATGAGCGAGCCTACTACAGCATAGCAGTTACATATACCGAACCTTATAAGGCCGAATTACTATTTTACTTACTATTCTGAGAGAGTTGAGTCACTATCAGCAGGTAAGCATATCTTCAGAGTATCTTTGACTCCTAGTTACTTTCAATTATTATATTATCAATTTAGTTTCATCTTTCAATTATTGTGTTGCCTTACGTACTCGGTACATTATTTCGTACTAACGTCCCTTTTTCTAGGGACGCTGCATTTCATGCATGCAGGTCTACTTCATCGGAGTTACCAGGTCTAGACCTTGGAGTGTAAGGCCCCGAAACACTTCACTATGTAATTTAAGGTTTTGTGGTGTCAAGGTAGGATAATGTATTGTATTTTCGGAGTTTTGGGTTTAACATTGCGCTGTGGAGTTGAAATTTTTCGTCACCGCTAGATCAGGATTTAGAAAGGATAAAGCTAGGCTGGAGAAGGCTTTGGGATGGCGAGGCCAGGCTGGACCAGGATTTAGGCTGGCGACGCCAGGTCTGTAGCTCGACCCAACCTCTTTAATTCTTACAAAAATCTTTGAAGATTAACAACGAAAATACACTAGATCTTCATCCTTGACGTAAGATTCTACACCCTAACCCCTAATTTAAAATTTTAGCTAAAGATGGGTAATTATAAAGAAAGTTTGTGGGTATTGGAGTTGTTATCTTGCTTGCATGTGTTATCAACATGTGTAGGAACATTGTTGAGCTAAAAATGTTTAAGGATGGGTTGAAGGTTGATGAAATTCTCTATAAAAGGACCTTAAAGACTTAATGTACACCTAGTGTTTGATGGGACGCTAAAACGAGCTAAGAATATGAATATCTTCCTAATTTGTGTTCAATTTTCTTATATCTCGAAATAGATTGGGATTGCTAGGATTTCCGAAATGTTGTAGTAATTTAAGGAAAAGCTCAAACAAGGTATGTATGGCTAAGACCCACTCTTCTTAGAAATTGAACTCCTTGATATCCATGCAATTGGTGTAAGTCCCAGAATTTATTGATATAGAAATTGTTATTCCGTACATGCTTGTGTTGAAAGAATATATGTACAATATTTATTCCAATGTTCCAATAATGTTATCTTGTCGTTTGAGGATGTGTTTAGGATATGGAATATGTGCTAAATTGCCTTGACTTCTAGTTGAGCTTGAATAAAGATTGTTATGCCAAAGTATGTGAAGGCCTCTACTTACCTAGGATCTGTAATTGCTCTCGTGTGTCCTCAATATCTTAAATTGAAAGGCTTGTTTGTTGAAAATGATAATAATGTGAAATATGGGAAAGAACTTGGATTATGAAATACGGCCAAGAGCCAAGATATGATATAATGGTTATGGCCACTAGTACCGATGAATTGGTATATGTGAAAGAAATATGAAATGAGATGATCGATGAAAAATTGTAATGTCTTGGCTAAGACAGCCTAGCCGATCGGGCCGTGATCGGACGCCATGCCGCACACATGATGGTACTGAGATGGAAACTGAAATTTGAAATTGAAACTGGAATTATGATTGTGGTGAATGTCTCTAATGGGATGACCTGGCCGATCGGGTCATGATCGGACTCCGTATAAAAGTACAGGGGTATTGTTAATGATGAGGTTTTGATAATAATGATGCCCCCATTTAAAGCTATGAAAATTAGTTGAACGCTTATGTGATTCTTATTGTGATGTTGTAGTGTTGTTTAAGTTTTTCCATTGATTCCATGATTATTTCTTCTTGTATTATTGTTCTTTTTAATGAGATGGTGTTTAGTTATACATACTAGTACTATTCTACAGTACACATGTCAATTTTGCCGGGGGCACTACATCTTTAAATGGATGTAGGTGGTTCCATAGCAGACAGTGTTGATCGCAGCTCGTGGTGCATCATCATCATCTTCCCAGCAGACTTTGTGAGCCCCATTTCTCCGTTGGGTCATGTAGTACATCTTTTGTTTGTATGTTTGCCACGTTTTGAGGTATAGTCGGGGCCTTGTTGCTGGCATTGTTATGACTCTCTTTTGTATCATTAGAGGCTCCGTAGGCGCTATGTGGGTTGCATATGGGTATTGGAAGGGTTAGTGGAATAGTTTTGTTTGGACCCTTGTTCCTTCAAATTGAAAAGAGTATATTATTTTGAAGAACTTACCAATGCGATAACAATTGGATCAATTTGGAAATATTTACAAAAATCTTCCGGTTGTACATTACTATTAACCTATTCTCTTGATCATAGTGAGTTGGTATAAAATGTCTAATAGGCTTGCTCAGTCGGGTTCACTATGTTGAGCACCGTTCGTGCTCCCCGAGGTTGGGGCGTGACAAACTTGGTATCAGAGCCTAAGGTTTTGAAGTATCCCAGGATGTCTCGGAGCCGTGTGTAGTAGAGTCCTTCTTATCGGTGTGTTGTCGACCACATTTATAAGTTGGAGGCTACATGGACATTTAGGAATGTTACCCTTCTTAAGCACTCCAGAGCGTGTGATAAAGCTTGATTATAAGATTGTCTTATAACTCTTGCGTTAAGGTTCAAGGTAAGTTTAAACGCTCTTTTGTCTATTCCAAGTAATGTTGCCATATGACATGACAAATGGGCAAAGGCCTAAATATTATGGAGATGGAACATGTATCATTTTGAACGAATGGTAGCGACCTATAAGATTAGTACGTACTACCATGAGCATACTTTACATGAGGAAAGTGACAAAAGTGACTACCCACCTCCAAAGAGACATTGACTTGATAAATGAGACCTAAGCTTAAATAGCACATGTGATGATGTGGGTAGTGTGGGAAGAATGTATATGATCCTGAGGTGTAAAAGAAAATTTGTTATATAAGCATGTGATATATAGAGGGCATGACCAGGGGATTAATGATGAGAGTGTGAGTCTCTCACAGGGGACAAAAAGTTATGAAAGGAGAGTCAATTGAACCCATAATGAGGAAACCCTTGTACTATGAATTTTATAAGAATCCCGAAATGTACGAAGTTGTGTACACTTCTAAAGGATATTGACATGAGGAATTAGAATCCCAAGCATGTGTTCCGGATAATAGTAGAACACTTATGGGATTAATACCGTGGAGACTTAAATCTCCCTAATAGTCGAGTAAGAGACATGATACATATGCCCCTTAAGTTGCTAAATTCAAGACTTGTGTCGAAATACGGGACATTCACCTCAAGTGGGGAAGGAAGCTCCATAGCGAAGCTACTTAAATACAATGAAACAACAGTAGGACCATATATCTATGATGTTTGAATATTTATTTGAAGTCATGCGTAGTCTAGAAAAGTGATAATAGGTAACGTGATTCTCTGAAAGGATTTGCTAATGATAGACCACTAGTACACCAAGAAGGTGGAAGGTTAAGGAAGGTAAATTATTTATACATGGCAATGTAAATAACAGGGTAAATGATCCTACAAACTAAGAGTAATGTTTCTAAAGGTATTTTGTACTTGTTAAAGGGTCAGAAACAATGGAACTCAAGG
The DNA here is from genome assembly GCA_005239505.1 of Nicotiana paniculata. Taxonomy (NCBI): domain Eukaryota; kingdom Viridiplantae; phylum Streptophyta; class Magnoliopsida; order Solanales; family Solanaceae; genus Nicotiana; species Nicotiana paniculata. The sequence goes on along the minus strand of MDKI01138689.1, from coordinate 49,415 downwards.
AAGTACTACGGGTCAAATGTGAAAGGTTGTGAGTTTTTCGAATGGGCTAATAATGGATTTGCGCTTCAACTAAAGTTTCAAGGCTTTAAGAAAGGCGGAACGAGTGGTAGAAATAAATATGATGCTATCATAACCCAAGAATGCATTTGGACTTGATGGAGGGCCTCTTAAGAATCTTACAAGCAAGGAAGTGTTAAGTGATACGCGGATGAACACACATTCCCGCGGATATCCCAAAAAGTGTCGAGAGGTGAGGAAGATGAATTCCTAAATAAGAGAAAATACCACATAACATACGGAAGAATGCATAGCTATTCCCTAATTAGGAATAATGAGGCAAGAAGAAATGGGAAGGAAATCTATAAATTGTGATGGTCATGGTTATCGTAAAATAGTTTGTATCAGAATGGTCGACTCGCCTAGAGCACTAGAGTTAATAGAAGGTATAAAGGACTAACTTTAATGTAACCGACTTGGGTGACACTGAATATCAACTAAATGATCTAGAGGTAGTTCATCTCTACATATGACAACTGAAAGTGAGACTACTGGAAGTGAAGTGGTGGTATGATAAGCTGAACAAACCAGGAAAATGATACTACGAGTTCACGGGAGGAAGACAAGTGTGTGGAACAATAAGGCTATCAACTATGCACTATGAGCAAAATGGAATGGGAATGAATTTTCCAGTTAGAAGAAAAGATGGTACCAGTATATTGTCCAGGCTAAAGGGAGATAAAAAAGGTAAAGACAACACAATCTACCTAAAGGGGAAAAGGAAAAGGTTCAAAATAGATTGAGAGAGGATGAACACTTGTTATGGACCAGGCATGATTAACATGGTAGCTCTTAAACCACAATACCAGGAAACTCTATTGGTAGCTACAATACTAGGAATAAGGTGAGTTTCTCATCAAGGATAGAATCAAGTGGACTAAGTCTTACACTTAAGAGGAAAAATCAAAAGTCATTGACGAGGAATTCAGGAGGATCTCAAGTTTCAAAGAATGTCTTGTTCGGGCCAGTGAGTCTTCCTAAATTGTATATATATAAAGGGTGTTTATATGTGTTTTGGGAGGTGTTTAACAGTAAAGAGGTGTCGTGATAATGTTCCCAACGGAAGTGGAGCAGTTTCTTGAAATTCTATAAGGCACATAAGGGGAAAGAGTTTGGCTAAGAAAGGTCTGAGCACAATGTTACCTTACATTTAATACAATGTCGTGCAGGTTGATGTTATCAGGGTGTGTGCGCAAGCTAGCAGATGTTATTCACATGAAGTAGAAGGTCCTATAAGAAAACTCATCCAGTAATATCTTTTGTTAAAAATTTGGAAGAGCAAGTTGCGAGTATTCATAGAGGATGGTAACCATATCAGGGAAATTATTGTAGAAATCGATTCCTCGGAGGTCTTATGAAGAGAAATGTGTTAAACATGTTCCAATAATGATGCAACATGTTAAGGTGGTAGTTTATGCCTCTAGGAAACTCAGGAATCATGGAAAGAACTATGGAGCACATGACTTATAACTTGCAGCAGTATTATTTGCATTAAAGAGTTGGCGCCATCGTCGGTATAGGGTCCATATGGATATTTTCACGAACCATAAGAGCCTTCAATATATTTCCAAACAGAAGGAACTGAATTGTGGAAGAGAAGATAGTTAGCGTTACTCAATGATTACGACATTGATATTCTATATCACCAGGGGAAAAACCAATGTTGCGGCGGATGCTGTTAGCTAGAAATCTATGGTAGTTTGGCTCACTTGGAGGCACATCACATGCTAATTGGCCAAAAAGGTTCATTAGTTGGCTAGTTTGGGAGTTCACCTTGCAGAGTCTAGTGAAGGAGGGGTAATTGTTCAAAATAAGGCTGAATCATCGCTTGTTGTAGAAGTCAAAGAAAAGCAATATGAAGATCTATTGTTGGTACAGTTAAAGAAGGGGATTCATCGACATAAGACTACAACTTTTTCTCTTGGCATGGATGATGGTACACTACGGCACCAAGGGCGACTATGTGTTCCAAATATAGATGGTCTTCTGGAAAGAATCATGGCTGAAGCTCACACTTCTACCTATTATGTTCACCCGGTTCGATAAAATGTATCATAATCTCAAGGAAGTCTACTAGTGGAACGATATAAAGAGGAATGCAAGAAAAGGCCTATCATCAAAGGCCCGGTGGGTTGGCTCAGAACATAAAAAAAATTCCAGTGTGAAAGAGGGAAATGGTTAATATGGACTTTGTGGTAGGACTGTCATGCACCCAATGCAAGTTTGACTCAATTTGGGTAATTGTGGACCGACTCACAAAATCAGCACACTTCTTGCTAGTTAAATTTATTGACATAGCGGAACAATATGGTCAATTGTATATCAAGGAAATAGTCAGGTTGCATGGCGCTCCAGTTTTTATCATTTCGGATCGACGGATACAGTTCACAACTAACTTTTGGAAAATATTTCAGCAAAGTTTGGGTACTCAGGTAAATCTTACACAACCTTCCATCCATAGACAGACGGGCAGGCAGAGCGGACTATTCAGACATTTGACGACATGTTGTGTGCTTGTGTTATTGATTTCAAAGGTAGATGGGACGAACATTTTCCACTCATCGAGTTTTCTTATAATAACAACTTCCATGCTAGTATTGAGACGACATCATTTGGGGCATTGTATGGTAGGATATGTAGATCCCCTATTGGGTGGTTCGAGGTCGGGGAAGCTGAGCTAATAGGGCCAGACCTTTTGCATCAGGCTATGGAAAAGGTTAAGATCATTAAGGAGCGGCTGAAAACTGCCCAGAGTCGCCGAAAATCTTATGTGAATGTTCGTCGTAGGGATTTGGAGTTCAAATAAGATGATTGGGTATTCTTGAATGTGTCCCCCATGAAGGGTATTGCGATTTGGAATGAAATTGAAATTGAGTACGAGGCATGTGTGACCGTATAGAATCATTCGAAGGATCAGTCGGGTAGCGTACAAGCTTGAGCTACCACTCGAGATGTCGTTGGTGCACCCAGTATTCCATGTGTCTATGTTGAAGAAAGTAGTGGGAGATCCATCAGCTATTGTGCCAGTAGATACCATTGAGGTTAATGGGGAATTGTCGTATTAAGAGCTTCCCGTTGTCATTCTTGATAGGCAAGTCCGAAAATTGAGGAACAAAGAGATCGCTTCCGTGAAAGTATTATGGCGAAACCACCAAGTTGAGGAAGCCACTTGGGAGGTCGAGGATGAAATGAAAAAGAAGTACCCCCAATTTTTTTAATAGCTATGTAATAATTTTATGAAATTTTTTACCATAAATTTTGTATCACTTGTTCCCCCAAGGCAAAGATATTCCTTCTTAGCTATATGTTCCTTATAAAGCCAGATTAGTGTTATGTTGTGTTCTCGTTGAGTTATTTAATCATAAATGAGTTGTTGGAACGTGTTTCTGGGGCTCTCTTACAAGTGGATAGGCCTAGTTACAAAGGAAACTCTAGTAAAATTGTTTGGAAATATGGGGAGTTACACAAATTTGGGGCTAATGGTATATGGTATAAAATTTGAAACCACATAAAGAAATATTAAGTAAGACTTGATCCTCATACCCATGGACGAATGATCTTAAGTGAGTGAGAATGTATGGCCCCAAAAAAGTTTACTATATAATTTAAGGTTTTGTGATGTAGGCTAATGAATTGTGTTTTCGGAGTTTTGGGGTGAAAAATGCGCTGGGGAGTTGAAATTTTTCGTCACGGCTAGACCAGGCTTTAGCCAGGCTGGACCAGGCTTTGGGCTGGCGAGGCCAAGCTAAAACCCAGGCTGGACTAGGCATTAGGCTGGCGACGTCAGGTCCGTAGCCCGGTCCGGAAGTTTTTGACTATCTGTTCTTCTATCTTTATAACCCGACCCAACTTCGCTAAATACACGCAATGGGCCATTTTTGAGCAAATAAATATGATGTTTTAGAGTAAGAGAGAGAGCCCTAGAGTGAGAAAGTGATCTTCATTAAAGCATTCTTTAATTCTTACACAAATGTTTGAAGATTAAATAGGAAAACACACTAGATCTTCATCCTTGAGGTAAGATTCTACACCCTAACCCCTAATTTCGAATTTTAGCTAAAGATGGGTAATTATCAAGAGAGTTTGTGGGTATTGGAGTTGTTATCTTTATTGCATATGTTATCAATGGGTGTAGGAACATTGTTGAGCTAAATATGTTTAAGGATGCAGGAAGGTTGATGAAATCCTCTACAAAAGGACCTTAAAGACTTAATGAACACCTAGTGTTTGATGGGACGCTCAAACGAGCTAAGACTATGAATATCTTCCTAATTTGTGTTCAATTTTGTTATATCTCAAAATAGATTGGGATTTCTAGGATTTCCGAAAGGTTGTAGTAAACTAAGGAAAAGCTCAAACAGGGTATGTATGGCAATGACTCACTCTACTTAGCAATTGAACCCCTTGATGTCCATGCAATTGGTGTAAGTCCCAAAATTTATTGACATAGAAATTGCTATTCCATACATGCTTGTGTTGCAAGAATATATCTACAATATGTATTTCAATGTTCCCATAATGCTATCTTGTCGTTTGAGGATGTGTTAAGGATATGGAATATATTCTAAATTGCCTTGACTTCTAGTTGAGCTCGAAAAAAGATGTTATGCCAAAGTATGTGAAGGCCTCTAGTTATCTACGATCTGTAATTGCTCTCGTGTATAATCAATATCTTGAATTGGAAGGCTTGTTTGTTGAAAATGATAATAATGTGAAATGTGGGAAAGAACTTGCATTATGAAAGATGGCCAAGATCCAAGATATGATATAACGATTGTGGCGACTAGTGCTGATGAGTTAATATATGTGAAAGAAATATGAAATGAGATGATCGATTAAAAATGGTAATTTCTTGGCTAGGACAGCCTAGCCGATCGGGCCATGATCGGACGCCATGCCGCGCACATGATGGTGCTGAGCTGGAAACTGAAATTTGAAATTGAAACTAGAATTATGATTATTGTGAATGTCTCTAATGGGATGACATGGATGATTGGGCCGTGATCGGACTCTATATAAACGTACGGTGGTATTTTGAATGATGAGGTATTGATAATAATGATGTCCCTATTTAAAGCTATGACAATTACTTGAAAGCTTATCCGATTCTTAATGTGATGTTGTAGTGTTGTTTAAGGTTTCCATTGATTCCATGATTATTTCTTGTATTATTTTTCTTTCTTAATGAGATGGTGTTTAGTTATACATACAAGTACTATTCGACAATAATAATGTCCCTTTTGCCTAGGGCGCTACATTTTAAATAAATGTAGGCGGTTCCATAGCACATAGTAGACAATGTTGATCGCAGCTAGTGGTGCATCATCATCATCTTCCCAGCAAACTTAGTGAGCCCCACTTCTCCATGGGGTCATGTAGTAAATCTTTTGTTTGTTTGTTTGCCACGTTTTAAGGTATAGACGAGGCCTTGTTACCGGCATTGTTATGACTCTTTTTAGTACCATTAGAGGCTCCGTAGGCACTATGTGGGTTGTATATAGGTATTGGAAGGGTTAGTGGATTATGTTGTGTTTTGACCCTTGGTCCTTCAAATTGAAAAGTGTTTGTAATTTTGAAGAACATACCAACGAGGTAACAATTGGATCAATTTGGTAATATTTACAAAAATCTTCCGGTTGTATAATTATTAATAACCTATTTTCTTGATCATAATGAGTTGGGTAGAAAATATCTAATAGGCTTGCTCAATCGGATTCACTCGGTTGAGCGCCAGCCGCACTCCCCGAGGTTGGGCGTGACATGGAGTCCATTATATATACAAGTTTGATATGTAGGTCGAGGCCGTGTCCCGACCATTGAACAGTTCAGTTATCTCTAGAGGCTTGTAGACGAGTCTAGTATATTTTCTATAGGAATAGATTTTCATGGCAACTTCGTCGGCCTGTACAATTATATATATCAGCTTTTGGGAATATTTACACCTCATATGAGAGAGACATTATTTTTAGATGATTTAGAATATGGCCTCATCGGCCTAAGTGGAGGGTTACCTGTCACGCCCCAAACCTGGGGAGGCGTGGCTGGCACGTGGTGCCAAATTGGCCCAAGCGAACCATTCGGTAATTCATTCATTCCTTTTGTAACTATTATTGGCCAACATGGTCACAACTCGTAATATACAATTGTAAGTGGGCAAATGTTATATTAATGAACAATAATTCACAAAACATGAATACATGTGGGCCGTCAAGGTCTCTGACATACTGTACAAATTGAACCTCTGTCTACAAAGCCTCTAAGATTATTTGACATCAGATGAGATATGGTATCGGTCTACTCATACGTTTGTAGAAAAACTCTTACACGATGACTCATAGACTCGGCTGCACTCTGAATGAAGTAGAGTCTTACCGATCCTTCGCGGAAGCAAATCTTTTCAACTATGAGGGCTCTTCAAACTGATTATCTATACCTGCAGGCATGAATGCAGCGTCCCTAACAAAAGGACGTTAGTACGAATAACGTACTAAGTATGTAAGGCCCATAACAGACATGGAACAAATATAGAAGAAATGACTCAACTTGTCAAAATAATTACATTGTATATAGTCTAATATTACAGCAAACATTAAGGGCTATCTCCCTTTATTTGTTTCACCATTTTGTGAAAAAAAAAATTGAAATAACCATATGCTTTGACAAAATTTATAAAAAAAAATTTCCAACCCCATCTTTATGGAAAGTGATTTCCACATTAAGTAAAAACATACCTCATCAGCTATACAAAGACTTTTCTGAAGTCAAACTTAAACTGAATCTTCTTTTAAATTTAAATAAATTGATCACTTAAAGATAAATAACGGTAATCATAAAAGTAAAATAAGTAACATGAACATAAGATGAATTATTTGTTACTATTAAAATTTTATTATACCATTCAGAAATGCATATCATATGAATGTCATGTCGTGCATAGGTACATGTTTCATAACATCATAAGGTCTCTAACGGCATCCCATCATATCATCTCAGCCACTGTGGGCAAAATCATCAACGTATACCAGCTGATCAAGTGGTGGTGCATATATAACACCATAACCTTTCCCATATCCCATATACATATATTTATATACGCGTATGTAACGCCTTATGGTCACGGGTAAATGGGCATTGTATAAATGTATGAAATGCATATGAATGTCATGTAATGTATAAGTTTGTACTATGATGAGCCAAGAAGTCATCTCTCATTTTATAAGTGAAAAATGTGTTTCGCAGCGTTGAAAACCTCCTTTTATGTCCCCTCGTTTTGCGTGCACAACCCGACCGTATATCTGAGAAGCTTTTATGTGAAAAACTGAGAAGCTTATCCCCCAGAGGCTACATAGTTTAGGTATGTCTTAACATCGATTCTCTTCTGTTGTGAGATTTGATGTCTCAAAACTAATTGAATTTCTACTATGTTCTCTCGCAGATGGGAAGAACACGTGCTTCTTCATCCACTGGTCAGCAGCCCGAGTCTCTAGTTGCAGCTCGTACGAGGGGCCGGGGATGAGGCCGAGGCCGTGCTAGTGGCCGAGGCAGGGCCAGAGCTTAGCCTAGAGTAGTAGCCTAGTGGCGGAGCTTCAGGTAGAGTTTACTGATGAGGTTCCTGCTCAGACAGTCCAGGTTGGTCCAGCCCAGGTTCCCGAGGGGTTCATTGCCACCCCAGTACTTCAGGATTCTCTGGTCCGTCTAGTGGGCCTCATGGAGAGTGTCACTCAGTTAGCTTTGCTTCCTGCAGCACCAGCCGTCTCTCAGGCTGTGGGAGGAGCCAAAACTCCCGCTACTCGCACTCCGGAGCAGTTGGGTAATTATCAAGAAAGTTTGTGGGTATTGGAGTTGTTATCTTGCTTGCATATGTTATCAATGGGTGTAGGAACATTGTTGAGCTAAAAATGTTTAAGGATGCATGGAAGGTTGATGAAATCCTCTACAAAAGGATCTTAAAGACTTAATGAACACCTAGTGTTTGATGGGACGCTCAAACGAGCTAAGACTATGAATATCTTCCTAATTTATGTTCAATTTTGTTATATCTCAAAATAGATTGGGATTTCTAGGATTTCCGAAACGTTGTAGTAAACTAAGGAAAATCTCAAACAAGGTATGTATGGAAATGACTCAATCTACTTAGCAATTGAACCCCTTGATGTCCATGCAATTGGTGTAAGTCCCAAAATTTATTGACATAGAAATTGCTATTCCATACATGCTTGTGTTGCAAGAATATATCTAAAATATGTATTTCAATTTTCCCATAATGCTATCTTGTCGTTTGAGGATGTGTTAAGGATATGGAATATATTCTAAATTGCGTTGACTTCTAGTTGAGCTGGAATAAAGATTGTTATGCCAAAGTATGTGAAGGACTCTAGTTATCTACGATCTGTAATTGCTCTCGTGTATAATCAATATCTTGAATTGAAAGGCTTGTTTGTTGAAAATGATAATAATGTGAAATGTGGGAAAGAACTTGCATTATGAAAGATGGCGAAGAACCAAGATATAATATAACGATTGTGGCCACTAGTGCCGATGAGTTAATATATGTGAAAGAAATATGAAATGAGATGATCGATTAAAAATGGTAATTTCTTGGCTAGGACAGCCTAGCCGATCGGGCCATGATCGGACGCCATGTCGCGCACATGATGGTACTGGGCTGGAAAGTGAAATTTGAAATTGAAACTAGAATTATGATTATGGTGAATGTCTCTAATGGGATGACATGGATGATTGGTCCGTGATCGGACTCCGTATAAAAGTACAGTGGTATTTTGAATGATGAGGTATTGATAATAATGATGTCCCTATTTAAAGCTATGACAATTACTTGAAAGCTTATCCGATTGTTAATGTGATGTTGTAGTGTTTTTTATGGTTTCCATTGATTTCATGATTATTTATTCTTGTATTATTTGTCTTTCTTAATGAGATGGTGTTTAGTTATACATACCAGTACTATTCGACAATAATAATGTCCCTTTTGCCTAGGGCGCTACATTTTAAATGGATGTAGGCGGTTCCATAGCACATAGCAGACAGTGTTGATCGCAGCTAGTGGTGCATCATCATCATCTTCCCAGTAGACTTGGTGAGCCCCACTTCTCCATGGGGTCATGTAGTAAATCTTTTGTTTGTTTGTTTGCCACGTTTAAGATATAAATGAGGCCTTGTTACCGGTATTGTTATGACTCTCTTTAGTACCATTAGAGGCTCTGTAGGCACTATGTGGGGTTATATATATATGTATTGGAAGGGTTAGTGGATTATGTTGTGTTTTGACCCTTGCTCCTTCAAATTGAAAAGTGTTTGTAATTTTGAAGAACATACCAACGAGGTAACAATTGGATCAATTTGGTAATATTTACAAAAATCTTCCGGTTGTTTAATTATTAATAACCTATTTTCTTGATCATAATGAGTTGGGTAGAAAATATCTAATAGGCTTGCTCAATCGGATTCACTCGGTTGAGCGCCAGTCGCACTCCCCGGGGTTGGGGCGTGACATGGAGTCCATTTTATATATACAAGTTTGATATGTAGGTCGAGGCCGTGTCCCGACCATTGAACAGTTCAGTTCTCTCTAGAGGCTTGTAGACGAGTCTAGTATATTTTCTATAGTAGTAGATGTTCATGGCAACTTCGTCGGCCTGTACAATTATATATATCAGCTTTTGGGAATGTTTACACCTCATATGAGAGAGACATAATTTTCAGATGATTTAGAATATGGCCTCATCAGTCTAAGTTGAGGGTTACCTGTCACGCCCCTGACCTGGGGAGGCGTGGCTGGCACCTGGTGCCAAATTGGCCCAAGCGAACCATTCGGTAACTCATTCATTCCTTTTGTAACTATTATTGGCCAACATGGTCACAACTCGTAATATACATATGTAAGTGGGAAAATGTTATATTAATGAACAATCATTCACAAAACATGAATACATGTGGGCCGTCAAGGTCTCTGACATACTGTACAAATTAAACCTCTGTCTACAAAGCCTCTAAGATTATTTGACATCAAATGGGATAGGGTATCGGTCTACTCATACGTTTGTAGAAAAACTCTTACACGATGACTCATAGACTCGGCTGCACTCCGAATGAAGTAAAATCTTACCGATCCTCCGCGGAAGCAAATCTTGTCAACTATGAGGGTTCGTCAAACTGATTATCTATACCTGTAGGCATGAATGCACCGTCCCCAACCAAAGGACGTTAGTACGAATAATGTACTGAGTATTCAAGGCCCATAGCAGACATGGAAAAAATATAGAAGAAATGACTTTCCCATATCCCATATACATATATTTATATACGCGTATGTAACGCCTTATGGTCACGGGTAAATGGGCATTGTATAAATGTATGAAATGCATATGAATTTCATGTAATGTATAAGTTTGTACTATGATGAGCCAAGAAGTCATCTCTCATTTTATAAGTGAAAAATGTGTTCCGAGGCGTTGAAAACCTCCTTTTATGTCACCTTGTTTTGCGTGCACAACCCGACCGTATATATCCGAGAAGCTTTTATGTGAAAAACTGAAAAGCTTATCCCCAGAGGCTACATAGTTTAGGTACGGCTTAACATCGATTCTCTTCTGTTGTGAGATTTGATGTCTCAAAACTAATTGAATTTGTACTCTGTTCTCTCGCAGATGGGGAGAACACGTGCTTCTTCATCCACTGGTCAGCAGCCCGAGTCTCTAGTTGCAGCTCGTACGAGGGGCCGGGGACGAGGCCGAGGCCGTGCTAGAGGCCGAGGTAGGGGCAGAGCTTAGCCTAGAGTAGTATCCCAGTGGCGGAGCCTCAGGTAGATTTTACTGATGAGGATCTTGCTCAGACAGTCCCGGGTTGTCCAGCCCAGGTTCCCGAGGGGTTCATTGCCACCCCAGTATTTCAGGATTCTCTGGTCCGTCTAGTGGGCCTCATGGAGAGTGTCACTCAGTTAGCTTTGCTTCCTGCAGCACCAGCCGTCTCTCAGGCTGGGGGAGGAGCCCAAACTCCCGCTACTCGCACTCCGGAGCAGTTGGCTTCTCAGTTTCAGACTCCAGTAGCTCAACCAACTGGGTAGGTCAACCAGGTATTGTGGCACAGACCGGTAATGGAGCAGTTATGTCTATTGATGCTTTGTAGAGGTTGGACAGGTTCACCAAGCTGTTTACTACTACTTGCAGTGGTTCATCTTTAGAGGATCCCCATGATTACTTAGATAGCTGCCATGAGGTTCTACGGAAAATGGGGATAGTTGAGACCAATGGGGTCGACTTTGCTACTTTTCGTCTGTCAGGTCCCCCCAAGACTTGTTGCAGAGATTATTGTTTGGCTATACCAGCTGGATCATCGGTCTTGACTTGGGCCCAGTTCACTCAACTATTTCTGGAGAAATATCTTCCTATCACTCAGAGAGAGGATCTGCGGAGGCAGTTTGAGCATCTCCAGCAGGGCTCTATGACCGTCACTCAATATGATACTAGAGTTGCTACCTTGGACCGACATGATACTTCCCACTGAGCGAGAGAGGGTGAGGAGATTTATTGAGGGACTAGCTAAGCCGATCAGATTACAGATGGCCAAAGAGATAAGGAGTGATATTTCTTTCCAGGATGCAGATAATGTGGCCAAACGAGTTGAGATTGTTTTGTTGCAGGGGGGTGGTCAGGGGTCTGACAAGTGACCCCGTAATTTTGGTAGGTTCAATGGTGCCTCATCTGGATGCAGGGATTCTTTTGGTAGCGGCCGTCCTCCTAGGCCATTTTATTTGGCACTTCAGGTTTCTCGCAGTGCTCTAGGTGACCGTGGTTCTCATATGTAGTATTCTGACAGTTGCCCTACAGTGCACCATCAACTCCCATTAGTGCATCGCTACTTCAGAGCTTTCAGGGTGGTTAATTCGGTCATCAGGGTCAGCAGCCTCAGCAGCCGAGGGTTTGTTATACTTGTGGTGATCAGAGGCACATTGCTAGATTTGCCCTCGAGCCTCGAGTAGTTCTCAGCACTAAGGTTCTCGTGATATGGTTCCCGCACTAGGTGCTCCACCACCAACTCAACCAGCAAGAGGTGGGAGTCGAGGTGGAGGTCAGGCAGTTAGAGGTGGAGGCCAGGCTAGAAGGGGTAGAGGTCAGCCAGCTAGAGGTCGTCCCATGGACGTAGTTCAGATGGGTGGGGCCGAGCCCCGATGTTATGCTATTCCAGCAAGACCGGAGGCCTGAAGTTATCACATGTATGGTTTCAGTTTGCAGCAGGTACGCTTCGGTTTTATTTGATCCGGGGTCCATATTTTCCTATGTGTTATCATAGTTTGCTCCTTATTTGGTTATGCCTCGTGATTCTCTGAGTACTCCTGTATATGTGTCTACACCGGTGGGTGATTCTATTATGGTAAATCATGTCTACCGTTCATGTGTAGTGGTTATTGGTGGTCTTGAGACTAGTGTAGATCTTCTACTTCTTGATATGGTAGATTTTGATGTTATTTTGTGGATGGATTGGTTGTCGCCTTATCATGCCGAACTGGACTATCATGCCAAGATCGTGACCTTAGCATTACCGGGGTTGCCTCAAATGGAGTGGAGAGGGACTCCTGGTCATTCTTCCAGCTGGGTTATCTCATATATGAAGGCTCTCCGTATGGTCGAGAAGGAGTGTTTGGCATATTTTCACTATGTTCGCGATTCTAGTGTCGAGGTTCCTTCTATGGAGTGTGTGCCCATTGTCCATGAGTTTCTAGAGGTGTTTCCTGCATATCTGCCGGTTATGCCACCCAACAGTGATATTGACTTTTGCATAGAGTTGGCTCCGGGCACTCAGCCCGCTTCTATCCCGGCATATCGTATAGCGCCGCCACAGTTGAAGGAGTTGAAAGAATAGTTGCAGGATTTTCTTGATAAGGTTTTGTTAGGCCTAATGTCTCGCCTTGGGGTGCCACTAGTGTTGTTTGTTAAGAAGAAGGATAAGTCGATGAGGATGTGTATAGATTTTCGCCAATTGAACAAGGTTACCATCAAGAACAACTATCCATTGCTGAGAATTGATGATTTGTTTGATCAGCTTCAGGGTGCCAAGGTATTTTCTAAGATTGATTTGAGATCTGGCTACCACCACTTGAGGATTAGGGCATCCGATGTCCCCAAGACAGCTTCACGCACTCGGGACGGGCATTATTAGTTCTTAGTGATGTCATTCGGGTTGACAAATGCCCCATCTGCTTTTATGGACTTGATGAACCGAGTGTTCAGGCCTAATTTGGATACATTCGTGATTGTCTTCATTGATGATATTCTAATTTATTCCTGCAGCCAGGAAGAGTATGAGCAGCACCTTCGAGTCATTCTCCAAACTCTGAAGGACAGTTAGTTATATGCCAAGTTTTCGAAATGTGAGTTTTGGTTAAGTTCAGTTGTATTTATGGTTCATGTTGTATCATCAGAGGGTATTCAGGTGGACCCCAAGAAGATTTCAGCGGAAAAAGATTGGCCTAGACCCACATCAGCCACAGAGATACAGAGTTTCTTCGGTTTGGCAGGCTATTACCGTTGGTTCGTGGAAGGGTTTTCATTTGTTGCAGCCCCATTGACCAAGTTGACTCAAAAGGGTGCCCAGTTCAGGTGCTCATAGGAGTGTGAGGCGAGCTTCCAGAAGCTCAAGACAACTTTGACTACAGCACCAGTGTTGGTTTTGCCCACAAGTTCAGGGCCATATACTGTGTATTGTGATGCATCTCGGGTTGGACTTGGTGCAGTGTTGATGTAGGATGGCAAGGTTATTGCATATGCTTCGCGTCAGATATAGATCCACGAGAAGAATTATCCAGTTCATGATTTGGAGCTAGTAACCATTGTTCACGCGCTGAAGATTTGGAGGCCTTATCTATATGGCGTGTGATGTGAGGTGTTCACGGATCACAAGAGTTTTCAATGTTTGTTCAAGCAGAAGAAGCTAAATGTGAGGCAAAGGAGATGGTTGGAGCTGTTGAAAGACTATGACATCAGCATCTTCTATCATCCGGGGAAGGCCAATATGGTGGCCGATGCTTTGAGTAGGAAGTCAGCCAGTATTGGTAGTGTTGCATATATTCCGATCGGGGAGAGACCACTTGATTTGGATGGTCATGCTTTAGCCAATCGGTTCATGAGATTGCATATTTCTAAGCCTGGTCGTGCTCTAGTTTATACAGTTGCTTGTTCTTCATTATTTGACCGTATTCAAGATCGGCAGTACGATGATCCTCATTTGTGTGTCCTTAGGGACACGGTGCGGCACGGTGGTGCCAAGCAGGTTACTGTTGGTGATGATGGAGTTTTACATATATAGGGTCGTATTTGTGTTCCCAATGTGGATGGACTTCGTGAGTTGATTTTAGAGGAGGCCCATAGTTCCTGGTACTCCATTCATCTGAGCGCTGCAAAGATGTATCAGGATTTGCGGCAGCACTATTGGTGGAAGAGGATGAAAAAGGATATTGTGGAATATGTATCTCGGTGTTTGAACTGTCAGCAGGTTAAGTACGAGCGTCAGAGGCTTGGTGGATTGCTTCAGCAGATTCATATTCCTGAGTGGAAGTGGGAGCGTATCACCATGGATTTCGTTGTCAGAATCCCACAGACTTAGAGGAAGTTCGATGCAGTATGGGTTATTGTCGACAGGCTAACCAAGTCAGCACACTTCATTCCTGTGGCAGTTTCAAATTCTTCGGAGAGATTGGCAGAGATCTACATTAGGGAGATTGTTCGTCATCATGGTGTTCCCGTGTCTATCATTGCTGATTGAGGTATGCAGTTTACCTCGCATTTATGGAGGGCAGTTCAGCGTGAGTTGGGAACGAGGGTTGAGTTGAGCATAGTATTTCATCCTTAGACGGACAGACAGTCTGAGCGTACAATTCAGATTTTGGAGGATATGCTACGAGCCTGTGTCATTGACTTTTGAGGTTCTTGGGATAAGTTATTGCCATTAGTTGAGTTTGCCTACAACTACAGCTATCAATCAAGAATTCAGATAGTTCCCTATGAGGTCTTATATGGTAGGCGGTGTCGGTTGCCGGTTGGGTGGTTTGAGCCGGGAAAGGCTCGGTTGTTGGGCAAAGACTTAGTGCAGAATGCCTTGGATAAGGTTAAGATCATACAGGATAGACTTCGTACAGCTCAGTCCCGGCAGAAGAGTTATGCCGACCACCGAGTTCGTGATGTAGCATTCATGGTCGGGGATCGGGTGTTGCTTTGGGTGTTGCCCATGAAATGCGTGATCAGATTTTTGAAGAAGGGCAAGCTAAGACCTAGGTTTATCGGTCCGTTTGAGATTCTTCATAGAGTGGGAGAGGTGGCTTACAGACTTGCGTTGCCACAAAATTTATCAGGTGTGCATCCAGTGTTTCATGTGTCTATGCTTCGGAAGTATCACGGCGCTGCAGCCCATGTGTTAGACTTCAGCAGTGTCCAGTTGGACAAGGATTTTCCCTATGAGAAGGAGCCGGTAACCATATTAGACCGGTAGGTTCGTTAGTTGAGATCGAAGAGTTATCTTTCAGTTCGTGTTCAGTGGAGAGGTCAACCTGCTGAGGCAGCTACTTGGGAGTCCGAGTCCGATATGCGAAGCCGATATCCCCATCTTTTCCCCGATCCAGGTAATTTTCTATGTGCGTTCGACGACGAACGACTATTTTAGAGGTGGAGAATGTGATTACCCAAAAAGTCATCTCTCATTTTATAAGTCAAAACTTTGTTCCAAGGCCTTGAAAACCTCCTTTATGTCACCTCGTTTTGCGTGCGCTGCCCGAACGTATATCTGGGAAGCTTTTTTGTGAAAAAATAAGAAAAATGTTAATTTTTCCTTTAATATTGAATTTAAGTTAACTTCGGTCAACATTTTTGGTAAATGGGCCCGGACCCGTGATTTGACGGTTCCGGAGGGTCCGTAGGAAAATATGGGACTTGGGCGTGTGCCCGGAAGTGAATTCCGAGGTCGCGAGCCCTAGAAATTAATTTTTGAAAGAAATTATTTTACTGAAATTATAAGAGTCTTTGGAAATTAGATTATATTTGAAATTGATGGTATCAGGCCCGTATCTTGGTGTCGGAGCCTGGTACAGGTTTAATATAGTATTTGAGTGATGCCTGCAAAATTTGGTAAGAAATGAAGGTCATTTGACATGATTTTGACCCGTAGTTGTAAAATTTAAAACTTTGAAACTTTTGAGATTTTTCTTTGATTTCTATGCTAAATTCGTTGTTTAAGATGTTATTTGAGCGGTTTGATAGCACGAGTAAGTCCGTAGGATGTTTTTATGGTTGTGTGCATGTTTGGTTTGGAGCCCCGAGGGCTCGGGTGAGTTTCAGGTAGGTTCCGGGTTTTTTAGAATTGGAAAATCACTGTTGGTGCACCAGTTCTGGTATGCCCGCACCTGCAAGCCTATGGCCGCAGGTGGGAGACCGCAGGTGCGGACCTTTAGCCGCATGTGTGGTCCAGCCCAGCCTGCCCCCTTTCCGCAGGTGCGACAAGATATCCGCAGAAGCGGATAAATCTCCGTAGGTGCGGCCCTCATCGGCCTTTTCCATTTACGCAGGTGCGGAGAGGTGCGAGGGTCGGGCCGTGTGTCTTAAGTTGGAGCTTCATCTTTTTTCATTTTCACTTCCTCACAAAAATAGAAGACCAAGGGAGACTTTCTCAAGAGATTTTCTTCCCAAATCATAGGTAAGTTTCCACTAACTAATATCCTTCAACTTTCTAATGTTTTTCATCAATTATTATCAAGAATTCTAGGGTTTTAATGGTAGAAAACTGGGGATTTGGGTAGAGTTAGAGCTTTTTAAATAATTGGAATTTAGACCTCATTTTGAGATCGGATTCCGAAACTAATTATATATTCGGGCTCGTGGGTGAATGAGTGACCGAGTTTTGGTCCGAACCTCGTGTTTTGACCAAGCGGGCTCGGGGTCGATTTTTGACTTTCTAGGAAGAATGATAGAAAATTTATAATTAATCATTGGGGTTGAATTATTTAGCATTTATTGATATTATGAAGCTATTATGTCTAGATACAATTGAATTTGAATTGAATTCTAAGGGGAAAGCGGTAATTGAGGCTTGAGTTGGTCATGGAATTCGAGGTAAGTGTCTGTCTTAACCTTAGCTTGAGGGAATATGTGTTGTGTCCTATTTCCTATGTGTAAGTATCATGTTCAACGTATAGGCCAGGTGACGAGTACCTATACGTTGGTGTCAAGCATGCCCGTGAGTCGAATATTGTGATTTATGTGATTTTTTGTTAAGTAATACTTGAGTTTAACTTCATAGCTATACATGTTGGTGGAAATTCTTTGATATTGAACATTGTTGAGTATTGGTTTCAGTTGAAGATGTTTATGTGAAGTTATGTACTAAGTGAGATTGGTTATAGTTATTTTCCCTTGTCGGGATGGTATTGATTTCATTGTTAGGTCCCTTGCCGAGACGTTGTTGTTTTAATTTTGTTTACTCTATTAATTTCATGTTGGATTGCTGCCATTTGATGTGTTTGGGTGAGGAAGAGTGAGAAATCACGAATGGTGATGCCGTGCGTGAGATTGTGAGTGAATGTTAATGCACGAAGGGTGATGCCGTGCGATATTGTGATTGGCAAAGCACGAAGGGTGATGCCGTGCCATGATATGAGTGATAATGCACAAAGGATAATGTCGTGCCATGATTATGTGAGGTAAAAGCATGAAGGGTGATGTCGTACTGAATATACTGATTATGATGGTAAGGACGAGAGTAAAAGCAAGAAGAGTGATGTCGTGCACTTGCTTTTGATTTACCATTTTTGTTATATTGATATCTAATTTGTGCTTTATCTCGTTATTTTTAATATTTAATATTTCCTCCCCTATGTATGTTCCCCTTTCCCTTATGCTTAGCTGCTTATTCCTCGTTGTTATTATTTTCTCCGTATACTATTAGACTGCACAGGTTGATTTCGTTGTCGTGTCCTAGCCTCGTCACTACATCGCCGAGGTTAGGCTCGGCACTTACTCAGTACATGGGGTCGGTTGTACTGATGCTACACTTTGCACTTTTTTGCAGATTCTGGCATTGGACTCTTCGGACAGTAGATCAGGATTGCTCCCTTCAGTCCAGCGGAGACTCCGAGGTAGTTATGCAGACGTCCGCAGCCTTGGCTTCCCTTCCGGTCAACGTGCATGTATAAATGCATGAAATGCATATGAAATACTTTAATAAAATTTTCGCGGAACGCCATAAAAATCAACATGCCTTTCGGATAAACATTGTCAAATACATATTTTTCCTAGGTTCCATGAACAGAAGATTATAATAATTCACACGGGGAATCAAGAATATAGACACCCTAGTATTTC
The DNA here is from genome assembly GCA_005239505.1 of Nicotiana paniculata. Lineage (NCBI taxonomy): Eukaryota > Viridiplantae > Streptophyta > Magnoliopsida > Solanales > Solanaceae > Nicotiana > Nicotiana paniculata. The sequence continues at coordinate 30,996 of MDKI01138689.1, read as the reverse complement.
TATGAATAGAGTAACTTATGGAAACCGTATATTTGCTCGTTTCTTCTGTATAATTTGGATCATGCAAAAAAGAAAGAGGGGATAACCTTCACATACCTGGATTAGAGAAAAATTAGTAGGATATCTAGGAGAAAGATTGCACCTTTTTCTTGGGACGTGGCCAGTGTCTAATAAGTTTTAGTTCTTCTCCATCGAGGCTTTATCAAATTCTCAATAATAGATATTTTTTACTATTCATCTTGCAAAATTCATATAACTGAATCCCGCTGAGCAGTACATATTTTTGTTCTCACCTTTCCCGTTTTAAATCAAGGCTAATTAGTTTAGACACGTATCGTAGATAACCAAAGCCTAAATTTTGTTGTTACTACAAGAAAAGAGATCAATAGGCTGCTTCAATTGAGTCAATAACCAAAATGACGGAGAAAAATCTTTTGTTGACGAGAATGGCTATTTGAGCAAATAAGTTGTTAAAACATTTTCCTTTTATTGTTCTTTATTTTAAAGGATTGTTGATTTTTTTTTTCTCAATCAAAAAGAGATAAAGGTAACTTTGCCACCTTGCAAAGTGATTTACTAGTCACTTAGATGATCCCATGTGACTGCCACGTGGGAGTGGGTGGAAAATTAATCTTATCCAATAATTAATTAATTAATTAGATAATATCACGCTATCTGGTAATTAAATAATTACCCGCATAATTAAGAGTTATCTCAACTTACTTAAAATACTACCCACTCTTAATACATTTGATACATCTCACTATTATGGTCATGTAGTACCATATAAAAAAATACATACATGATTATTGTCACGACCCAAAATCCATTAAAGGTCGTGATGGCGCCGGACAGCATTGTCAGGCAAGCCAACACTAAATAATTAATTAAATACGCATTTTAATATTTTTGAAATTATTTCTTTCCATTACATTAACTAGCAAATAATTGAGTCCCACAGAGTAACAAAATGTCTTTAAAAATTTCAAAATAATGATTAAATCCCACAGCCATCCCAGAAACCAGTGTCACAAGTGCATGAGTGATTTCTAGAAAAAAAAGAACAAGATGTAATATTATCTGGGATACAATTGGACAGTAGAGGAGTACAATACAATACAATGAAGGAGACTGTACTGGCTGCAGTCGTCTCGAGAGGTGCAACTCACCTAAGTCTTCGTATCGCCTATATCGCTGCGTTGACTGGGCCACTAGACATATATGTGCTTGTGCAACAAAATGCACAACAAGTGCAGTATGAGTACAAAAACAACGTGTACTCAGTAAGTATCTCGCCTAACCTCAAAGAGGTATTGACAAGAGGTCGACTCTGACACTGACTAGTGATCCAATAATATTAGGTATAGTAAAGAAATGAATAAATATGAAATTGTAACGACCTGGCCGGTCATTCCGTGAAACTAGTCCTGTTTCCCCTATTTCTGCTTTATCGTATGCTGCTTAGCCTATTTATGTTGTGTTGGATCGGTTGGTTCGGGTTTGGAGCGGTCGTGGTAAGAATAGAGACACTTAGTCTCTTAAATTAGCTTAATACTTGAAAAAGTCAACTGGGAGTTGACTTATTAGTAAACGACCTCGGAATGTGGATTTTATGGCTCGAATAGCTTCGTTAGGTGATTTGAGACTTAGGAGTGTATTCAGAATAAAGTTTTGATGTCCGGTGTAGAATTAGGCTTGAATTGGCAAAAATTAGTTTTTGGCGATTTCCGGTCGGCAGGGGAAAATAGGCTATCGAGGTCGGTATGGAATTCCGGAAGTTGGAGCAGGTTTGTAATGTCATTTTGGATATTTGTGCAAATTTTTAGGTCATTCGGACATGTTTTGGTTGGTTTCGGCATTATTGGCGGAACTTAGAAGTTTCAAAGTTCATAGGCTTTAATTTGATGTTATTTTGGTATTTTTGCGTTGTTTATCGTATTTTGAAGGCTCAGCTAAGTTTGAATGAGGTTATGGGTTGTGCTGGTATCTTTGGTTGAGGTTCCGAGGGCCCCGGGTGAGTTTCGGGTGGTAATCAGAGTGTGTTTGGCCTTAGAGGGAGTGATGTAGCTGCTGCAATTTTTGCCCACTGGTTTCCTTAAATGCGATTCCAATAGTAGGGATGCGATCGCATAGGTTGTTTTGAGGCAGTGTTCTTTTTCTTCTATGTGATCGCCTATGTGGGGCCGCGATCGCGTACGAGAGGGAGGGGAAGCAATGCGATCGCGTTTGGTCTTGTACGATCGGGTAGTGTAATATTTGTGGGGCAATAGACTGTTTTTCGCGATCACGTGGGAACTCCCGCGATCGCAGTGAAGAAAGGGACCTGGGCAGACAATTTTTAAGTTTTAATTTCGGGGGTTATTGGCCATAACTCAATATTCCATTAGGGAGCTCGGGGGAAGGAGAATTTGGACGAGATTTCCAGTGGGAATCTTGTGGTAAGTGTTCTTCAATCATTTTTGGTTTAATTTCATGAATTTGTCTTGATTTTAACCATGCAATTTGAGGAATTAAAGTAGAAATTGGGAAAAGTTGGAGGAAGAATTGGAAATTTCTTTTGATGATTTTAGTGGGCATTTGAGGTCGTACTTTGGTAAATATTGTATGGGTAGACTCGTGAGGGTATGAGGATTCTAGTTTCGTGATTTTTATAAAATTCCAAGACGTGGGGCCTGGATCTCAGGTTTGGCCAATTTCAGGAACTGTGCCTAATTTTTATAGCTTTCAATTGGGGTTCATCTCCCTTGCATATTTTGATGTTATTGATCTTATTTGTGATAGACTTGGAGCATTTGAGAGCCAATTCGAGGGGCAAGAGCATCACGGAGTAGCTATTGGTCACGACCCAAAATCCTAACTCTGGTGGTGATGGCGCCCAAGAGCGGGGTCGGGCAAGCCAACACTCAATTTACTAAGGGTTCTTTCTTATTTCATTAAACATTTCAACATATACCAAGTTTTAAAGCTTAAAACATAAATCGAAAAGGATAGTTAGCCAATTTTAATCAAAAGAGGTCATAAGGAGGCGTGAGCCAATATATATACAGACACGTAATCCATAATAACTACCATGTGTGTGCCAGGAACTAGTGTCACAAGTCCTGCAGGCATACTAACAGAATATACAAAAGATATAATATACAGTCCCACTATCTGAAAGAAATAGACGGGAAATAAGCAAAAGAAACTCCATGGTGCTGCCGAGGATCGTCAGAAGAAGCAGCGCACCGTGAAGTCAGGTCCAACTATAATCAGAATCGAGCTCCGGTCTAATAACTAGATGCACCAGCCTCATAACCTGTACAATTAAGTATAGAAGCATAGCATGAGTATATAAACAAATATGTACCTAGTGAGTATCCCGCCTAACCTCGAAGAAGTAGTGACGAGAGGTCGACTTGACACTTACTAAGGTCAACAAAATGATTAAACAAGATATGATATCAGTAATAGGCATACAAGGATGATAAAAACAATAAACATTAAAGATAACTGTAATTCAAAAAAATACTGGATGTAAATAAACAATTACTATTTCATTTTTCCTTTCTTTACAAATATCTGCCCACTCAATATCCATAAAAAGAATCATTAACAATTTGGCAGGTGCATTCAAGATAAAGACAACCGGCCTGAGCCATCATAATAATCATATATGTGCACTTCCGAGGGTCGAATAGCCCGAACCATAATGTATCTTTCAATCTCGTCGTGGCGTACGGCCCGCTTCCATGAGAGCGGGGGAAATAACACTCTGCTCGCCGAATAAAAATTGCAAAGCGGTCACATGCACACACAATCAAAACAATATTCTGGATAAATTACTTTTCAGTGAACAATTTCTTAAAAAAAATTCAAATTCCATGATCTCAGAGAAACAAGCCGCAATTAACATTAATTCATCAAGAATATAGTTCATTTCAAGGAAAAACACAAGACATGGTGTAGGCCTAACTACACGGACATAACAATAATAGTCGCTACGTATGGACTCTCGTCACCTTTTGCGTACGTAGCCCCCACAAACATTAGCACATAGCCATTTAAATCACCTAGGGGGACAGTTCCCTCTTACAAGATTAAAAAGGAGACATACCTTGCGTCGAACCTACTCCCATGGTCAAGAATGCGCCCGAAACACCGAACTCGTCTCCAAAGGACTCGAAACTAATCAAGCGTTACATTATATAAAATTATACTCAATGCATGGAATTCTCCTACTTATTTAGTCAATGCATCATTCTTGAAGAAATCCCAAAATCCACCCCCGGGACCCGCATGCTCGGATTCCGAAAAATCTCGAAGGAAACACTCACCCATAACCTAAAGATCGTTAATATATGATTTTTGTATGATTTCATAGCCAATTCACGGGTAATGCACAAAATTCTCGAATGCCCTAGGTTACTACACATTTCCTTGATTTTCACTAATTAAGCAGTTAATTTAACTAGTAATTCATGTATTAAACTAATACTAGGGTAGAATTTACTTACCTTATCAGTAGCTAGGTGGATTGGCTCTTTCCGAGGCTCTCTAGGTCGACAATGGTGGAAGAAAGATTGAGAAAATGAACATTTCCCGTATTTAAAAAACACACTGCCTATGGTGGTTTTGCACCTGTGGCTCAAGGACCGCACATGCGAGCAATAGCTCGCACCTGCAGAAAATTGGACAAGGTCCTAGGCTCGCACCTGCAGGAAAGGGCCCGCACCTGCGAGAACTTGGAAAACCACATGGGGGTCGCACCTGCGACGGGGAAACCGCACCTACGGTCACACCAGATCAGGTGCACCAGCAACTGTTTCAGCTGGTTTTTTGGCCTTGTTTGGTGCCCGAGAGGCACCCGGGCCCACCCGAGCCCCCATCCAAAGATACCAACAAGTCCCAAATCTTAATTCGGACTCGCTCGAGCCTTTAGAACACTCAAAACAACGCAAAAACTCAAAATCACACCTCAAAACTCCTAGAATCAAAACTTAAGAACTTCAAGTTCTTGAATTCGATATCAATACGCCGAATCGACCTATACTACTCGGAATGACACCAAAGTTTGTAGGCAAGTCATAGATGACCTAACATAACTATTCTCGATCTCAGAATTCCGTTCGGACCTCGATAACACAAAAACACGTACCAAAGCAGAATATGAACTTAAGGAAACTCTTATTTTGATATTGGGTGCCAAAATGCTCCCGAGTCATCCAAAACCCATTCTGAACATAAGGCAAAGTCCGAAATTATCATACAAACCTATCGGAATTATCAAAACTCGATTCCGAGGTCGTTTACTCAAAATGGTAACCGATATCAAACTCGGCGAAAAAGGCCAACCTTAAGGAACTAAGTGTTCCGTTATTGATCTAAACACTTCCGTATCCCCGGACCACCTGCCCCCGCAAGTCATAAATCACAATAAGTTGCTATGGGAAGTTTAATTTGGGGGAACGGGGTCCGATTACGCAAAACGACTGGTCGGGTCGTTACATTCTCAACCTCTTCGACGAATGTTCATCCTCGAACGTGTTTAAAATCATACCTGAAGTGTTGAATAAGTGCAGATATCTGCTCCGCATGTCCTCCTCGGACTCCCATGTCGCTTCCTCGACTGGTTGGCCCCTCCACAGGACCTTCACCGCAAAAACTCTCTTGGACCTCAACTGGCGATCCTGTCTATCAATAATACCAACTGGCTCCTCCTCGTAGCCCAACCTCTCATCCAATTGAATAGTGCTGAAATCAACCACGTGAGAGAAGTCAGCGTTGTACCACCGGAGCATGGATACATGAAAGACCGGATGAACTCCTGATAAACTGGGAGGTAAATCTAGCTCATAAGCAACCTCCCCAACATGCCTCAACTCCTCAAAGGGACCTATAAACCTCGGGCTCAGCTTGGACTTCTTCCCGAACCTCACAAAACCCTTCATCGGCGAGACCTTCAACAGAACATTGTCTCCCTCCATAAATGATACATCACGTGCCCTCTGATCCGCATAACACTTATGTCTGGACTGTGCTGTGCGGAGCCTCTCCTGAATCAATTTCACCCTCTCCAAAGCATCCCTCACCAGGTTAGTGCCATATAACTTAGCCTGGCCAGGTTTAAACAACCAGATAGGAAAACGACATCGTCGACCATACAAAGCCTCAAATGGATCCATCTCGATGCTGGACTGATAATTATTATTTTAAGCAAACTCGGTCAAAGGCAAGAATTGGTCCCATTGACCTCCGAAGTCAATCACACATGCATTGAGCATGTCCTCCAATATCAGAACTGTACGCTTCGATTGGCCATCAGTCTGAGGGTGAAATGTTTTGTTGAGGTCTATCTTGGTACCCATTTCACTATGCAATGCTCTCCAGAAGTGCGAGGTGAAATGAGGACCTCGATCAGATATAATGGAAATCGGAACACCGTGCAACTAGACTATCTCCTCAATGTAGATTTGTGCCAACCTCTTAGAAGTATATGTAGTAGCCAATGGAATGAAATGTGCTGATTTGGTCAATCTATCCACTATGACCCAGACCGTGTCAACCTTCCGCAGAGTCCGAGGCAACCCAACCACGAAGTCCATAGTGATGCGTACCCATTTCCACTCTGGAATAGGCATCTGCTACACTAGGCCTCCTGGCCTCTGGTGCTCGTACTAACCTGCTGGAAATTAAGACACCTAGCCACATACTCCACAACGTCCTTCTTCATTCGCCTCGACAAGAAATGTTGCTTCAAATCATGATACATATTTGTAGCACGAGGATGAATAGAATACCATGAACTATGTGCCTCCTCTAGAATCTTCCCTCTGAGGCCATCAGCGTTAGGAACACATAAACAGCCCTGAAGTCTCGGGATACCATCCTCGCCAATAGTAACCTCCTTGGCACCACCCTGAACCATTGTCTCCCGTAGCTCTACCAAGTTCGGATCATCAAACTACCGAGCCTTAATCTCTCCCAATAACAAAGATTGAGCAACCACATGTGCTACAACTCGGTGAGGCTCTGAAAGGCCTAAACTCACCAGGCGATTAGCCAAGGACTGAATTTCCAAGGGTAGAGGTCTCTCATCTGCTGCAATTTAAGCCAAACTACCCATACTCTCTGCCTTCCTGCTCAAGGAATTTGCTACCACATTTGCCGTGCCTGGATGATAAAGGATGGTGATATCATAATCCTTCAACAACTCAAGCCATATGCGCTGCCCTGAGCTTAAACAAGTGCTGCAAGCTGAGGTGGTCTGTATAAACCTGCCATGACACCCCATACAAGTAGTGCCTCAAAATATTAAGATCATGAACAATCACCGCCAACTCTAAATCGTGCACAGGGTAATTCTTCTCATTAACCTTCAGCTGACGCGAAGCATAAGTAATACCTCTCCCTTCCTGCATCAACAAACATCCCAAACAAACGCGCGAAGCGTCACAACACAGTGTATACATCCCCAAACCGGAAGGCAATACCAGAACTGGGCGGTAGGAGTCTTGGCCCCCCTCCTGCCTGAGATGTGACAGGTTCTGCTTGAAATAAACCAGCCTGAGACATGGTGTTCATAAACCGCATCATACGGCCATGATCTCCAAGAAGCCTAGCGCCGTCATAAAGTCCACTAGAGTAGGATCTGCTGGGTGCACCTCACCCTACTCCTCTATAGTAGGATCCTCTGGTGGTGGTTCAACTGGGATAGCTCTGGGACACCCTCGTCCCCTAACTCAGGCTGGTACCCTCCCCCGGCCTCCGCCACGGCCTCAAAAAATGGGGTAAGCGGCCCCTCCCGGGTTCGGAACATCGGATGCACGCGTCCTCACCATCTGTGAGAGAATAGAAGAATGAGATTTAGTAAACCATCGACTGCACGATAAAATAAAAATAAGGAGAGGTTTGACCGCAAGACTCTACTGGGTTTTACCGTAGACTCGTGAGACTTACGTGAACATAGAGCTCTGATACCATGTTGTCACGACCGAAAATCCTAACTCTGGTCGTGATGGCGCCGAACAACGGGGTCGGGCAAGCCAACACTCAATTTACTAAGGGTTATTTCTTATTTGACTAAACATTTCAACATATACCAAGTTTTAAAGCTTAAAACATAAATCGAAAAGGATAATTAGCAAGTTTTAATCAAAAGCGGTCATAAGGATGCGTGAGCTAATATATATACAGATTTGTAATCCATAATAACTACCACATGTGTGCCAGGAACTAGTGTCACAAGTCCTACGGGCATACTAACAGAATATACAAAAGATATAATATATAGTCCCACTATCTGAAAGAAGTAGACGGGAAATTAGAAAAGTACACTCCATGGTGCTGCTGAGGATCGTCAGGAGAAGCAGTTCACCGTGAAGTCAGGTCAAACTATAATCAAAATCGAGCTCCGATCTGATAAGCTGATGCACCGGCCTCATAACCTGTACAATTAAGTACATGAGCGTAGCATGAGTACATAAACAAATATGTACCCAGTGAGTATCCTGCCTAACCTCGAAGAAGCAGTGACGAGAGGTCGACTTGACACTCACTAAGGTCCAACAAAATGATTAAACACGATATGATATCAGTAATAGGCATGCAAGGATGATAGAAACAATAAACATTAAAGATAACTGTAATTCAGAAAAATAATGGAAGTAAATAAACAATTAATATTTCATTTTTCCTTTCTTTAAAAATATCTGCCCACTCAATATCAATAAAAAGAATCATTAAAAATTTAGCATGCGCATATAGGATAAAGACAATCGGGCACGAGCCATCATAATAATCATATATGTGCACTACCGAGGGTCGAATAACCCGAACCATAATGTATCCTTCAATCTCGCCGTAGCGTACAACCCGCTTCCATGACATAACAATAATAGTCGCTACGTATGGACTCTCGTCACTTTGTTCTTACGTAGCCCCCACAAACATTAGCACATAGCCACTTAAATCACGTAGGGGAACAGTTCCCTCTTACAAGATTAGAAAGGAGACTCACCTCATGTCAAACCTACTCCAGGGTCAAGAATGCGCCCGAAACTCCGAACTCGTCTCCTACGGACTCGAAACTAATCAAACGCTACATAAATAAATCAAATTATACTCGAAGCATGGAATTCTCATACTTATTTAGTCAATTCATCATTCTTGAAGAAATAAAAAAATCCACCCCCAAGCCCACATGCTCGGATTCCGAAAATTCTCGAAGGAAACACTCATCCATAACCTAAAGATCGTTAATATATGATTTTTGTATGATTCTATAGTCAATTCACGGGTAATTCTCAAAACTCTCGTGCCATAGGTTACTACACATTTCCTTCATTTTCACTATTTAAGTAGTTAATTTAACTAGTAATTCATGTATTAAACTAATACTAGGGTAGAATTTACTTACCTTATCAATAGCTAGGTGGATTGGCTCTTTCCGAGGCTCTCTAGGTCGACAATGGTGGAAGAAATATTGAGAAAATGAACATTTCCCAAGTTATAAAAAATACACTGCCTACGATTGTTCTGCACCTGCGGCTGACCGCACCTGCGAGCAACAGCTCGCACCTGCAGAAAATGGGACAAGGGCCTGGGCTCGCACCTGCGGGAAAGAGTCTGCACCTGCGGGAAAGGGCCCGCTCCTGCGACTGGGAAACCGCACCTGTGGTGAGACCAGATCAGGTGCACCAACAATTGTTTCAGCTGGTTTTTTGGCCTTGTTTGGTGCCCGAGAGGCACCCGGGCCCACCTGAGCCCCCGTCCAAATACACCAACAAGTCCCGGATCATAATACGGACTCGCTAGACCTTCAGAACACTTAAAACAATGCAAAACTCAAAATGACACCTCAAAACCCCTAGAATCAAAACATAAGAACTTCCAGTTCTTGAATTCGATATCAATACGCCGAACCGACCTATACTACTCGGAATGACACCAAATTTTGCAGCCTAGTCATAAATGATATTAAGGAACTATTCCCGGTATCAGAATTCCGTTCGAACCTCGATAACACAAAAACATGTACCAAACCAATATATGAACTTAAGGAAACTCTTATTTCAATATTGGGAGGCGAAACGCTCCCAGGTCATGCAAAACCCATTCCAAACATACGCCCATGTCCGAAATTATCATACAAAGCCACTGAAACCGTCGAAACTCGATTCTGAGGTCGTTTACTCAAAATGTTGACCGATGTCAAACTCGGCCAAAAAGGCCAACATTAAAGAACTAAGTATTCCTTTTCTGCTCTAAACACTTCCAAATCCCGGACAAACTTCCCCCGCAAGTCATAAATCACAATAAGTCGCTATGGGAAGTTTAATTTGGGGGAATGGGGTTGGATTATGAAAAATGAACGGTCGGGTCGTTACATTCTCTACCTCCTAAACAAACGTTCGTCCTCGAATGGGTTTAGAATCACACCTGAAGTGCTGAATAAGCGCAGATAGCTGCTCCGCATGTCGTCCTCAAACTCCCAGGTCGCTTCCTCGACTAGTTGGCCCCTCTACTGGACCTTCACCGCAGAAACTCTTTTGGACTTCAACTGGCGATCCTGTTTATCAATAATAGCAATTGGCTCCTCCTCGTAGCCCAACCTCTCATCCAATTGAATAGTGCTGAAATCAACCACGTGAGAAAAGTCGGCGTGGTACCGCCGGAGCACTGATACATGAAAGATCAGATGAACTCCTAATAAACTAGGAGGTAAAGCTAGCTCATAAGCAACCTCCCCAACACTCCTCAACACCTCGAAGGGACCTACTAACCTCAGGCTCAGCTTGCCCTTCTTCCCGAACCTCACAATACCCTTCATCTACGAGACCTTCAACAGAACCTTATCTCCCTCCATAAATGTTACATCATGTGCCCTCTGATCCGCGTAACTCTTCTGTCTGGACGATGCTGTGCGGAGCCTCTCCTGAATCAACTTCACCCTCTCCAAAGCATCCATCACCAGGTCGGTGCCATATAACTTAGCCTGTCCAGGCTCAAACCACCCGATAGGATAACATAATCGCCGACCACACGAAGCCTCAAATGGAGCCATCTCGATGTTGGACTGATAACTTTTATGGTAAGCAAACTCGATCAAAGGCAAGAATTTGTCCCATTAACCTCCGAAGTCAATCACACATGCCCTGAGCATGTCCTCCAATATCTGAACTGTACGCTCTAACTGGCAATCAATCTGAGGGTGAAATGCTGTGCTGAGGTCTATCTGGGCACCCATCTCACTATGCAATGCTCTCCATAAGTGCGAGGTGAACTGAGGACCTCGATCTGATATAATGGAAACCAGCACACCGTGCAACTAGACTATCTCCTGAATGTATATCTGTGTCAACCTCTCAGAATTATATTTAGTAGCCAATGGAATGAAATGCACCGATTTGGTCAATCTATGCACAATGACCCAGACCGTGTCAACCTTCCGTAGAGCCCGAGGCAACCCAACAACAAAGTCCATAGTGATGTGTTCCCGCTTCCACTATTGAATGGGCATCTGTTGAAGTAGGCCTCATATCCTCTGGTGCTCATACTAACCTGCTGGTAATTAGGGCACCTAGCCACATACTCCACAATGTCCGTCTTCATCCGCCTCCAAAAGAAATGCTGCTTCTAATCACGATACATCTTCGTAGCACCAGGATGAACAGAATACCATGAACTGTGTGCCTCCTCTAGAATCCTCCCTCTTAGGCCATCGACGTTAGGAACACATAAATGGCCCTGAAGTCTCAGGAAACCATCCTCGCCAATAGAAACCTCCTTGGAACAACCCTGAACCACTGTCTCCCGTAGCTCTGCCAAGTACGGATCATCAAACTGCCGAGCCTTAATCTCTCCCAATAACAAAGACTGAGTAACCACACGTGCTAACCTTACCAGGCGATTAGCCAAGGACTGAACGTCCAAGGCTAGAGGTCTCTCATCTGCTGCAATATAAACCAAACTACCCATACTCTCACCCTTCATACTCAAGGCATTTGCTACCACATTTGCCTTGCCTGGATTATAAAGGATGGTGATATCATAATACTTCAACAACTCAAGCCATCTGCATTGCCCTCAACTTAAACAAGTGCTGCAAGCTGCGCTGGTCTGTATAAACCTGACAGGACACTCCATACAAGTAGTGCCTCAAAATCTTAAGAGCATGAGCAATCGCCGCCAACTCTAAATCGTGCACAGGGTAATTCTTCTCATTAACCTTCAGCTGGCGCGAAGCATAAGTAATAACTCTCCCTTCCTGCATCAACATACATCCCAAACCACTGTATACATCACCGAATCGGAAGGCAATACCAGAACTGATGTTGAGGTCAATGTTATCTTGAGCTTCTGAAATCTCACCTGACACTCGTCGTACCATCGAAATGGGGAATTCTTTTGAGTCAATATAGTCAATGGAGCTGCAATAGAAGAGAACCCCTCTACAAATCGGCGGTATAGCATGCTAGGCCTAAAAAGCTTGTGATCTTTGTAGCTGAAGTAGGGCGCGACCAACTCTGAACTGCCTCAATCTTCTGAGGATCAACCTTGATACCCTCTCCTGATACCACATTCCCCAATAATGCCACGGAATCCAACCAGAACTCGCACTTGGAGAACTTAGCATATAACTTATGTTCTCGCAAAGTCTGGAGTATAACTCTCAAATGCTGCTCGTGCTCCCCAGGCTACGTGAGTAAATCAAAATGTCATCAGTGAAGACAAAATAAAGGAATAAATATACGTCCTGAACACCCTATTCATCAAGTCTATAAATGTTATTGGGGCATTAGTCAAGCCAAAGGACATCACTAGGAACTCATAATGTCCATACCTCGTACAAAAATGAGTATTCGGAACATCTGAGGTTTGAATCCTCAACTGATGATATCCCTATCTCAAATCAATCTTAGAAAACACCGAGCACCCTGCAACTGGTCAAACAAATCATCGATGCGCGGCAAAGGATACTTGTTCTTAATTGTGACCTTGTTCAACTGGCGGTAATCAATACACATATGCATGGACCCATCCTTGGTCTTCACGAATAGAACCATAGCACCCCACGACGATACACTCAGTCCGATGAACCCCTTAGCCAACAACTCCTCAAGCTGCTCCTTCGGAGCTATACGATATGGGGGAATGGAAATAGGTTGAGTTACTGGAGCTACATTAGTGCAAAAATCAATATCACCATCCGGAGGCATGCCCGGAAGGTCTGAAGGAAATACATCAGCAAACTCTTGAGAAACTGGCACTGAATCAATCATCAGAGACTCGGCAGCGATGTGCCGCACATAAGTAAGATAGGCCAGACAACCCTTCTCGGCCATATGTCGAGCCTTCGGGAATGAAATAATCCGACTGGCTGCACTAACTGAAGAACCTCATAACTCCAGCCTGAGCGACTCGGGCATGGCTAAAGTAACTGCCTTGGCATGGCAATCTAGCACGGAATGATAAGGAGATAGCCAATCCATGCCTAATATAACCTCAAAATCAACCATGTCAAGCAATAAGAGATCCGCTCGAGTCTCGAACCCGCAGAATGTAACCATACAGTACAGGTAAACCTGGTCCACCGCCATAGAATCGCCCGTAGGAGTGGACACATATATAGGAGAACCCAAGGACTCACGAGGAACATCCAGAAAATGAGCAAATAATACCGAAACATAAGAATAGGTGGATCGTGGATAAAATAACACTGATGCCTCTCTACCACATACTGAAGTAATACATATGATCACGACGTCTGAGGCCACTGCATCTGATCTGGCCGGAATAACATAAAATCTAGTTGGAGCACCGGAAGACTGAGCACCGCCAGAATGAACAGAAGCTGACTGACCTCCCCCTAACTGGCCTCCACCTCTAGAACAACCCCTGCCGACCTATCCCCCACCTCTAGGTGGCCTGACGACTGGTGCTTGACCCATACGCTGATAACCCTGTTGCACTGCTTTGCCCCGAAACCTGTGACAATGCCTCATCATATGACCTGGATCCCCACACTCATAACAACCTCCAGGTATCATATCCTGCTGCCTCGAAGTGGAACCCTGAATGGCCGGAGAGTCATGGGTACTCTCTGGTATAGCACTAAAGTAGGGACTGGGGGATCTAGGATAACTGGAATAACCACTGGGTGAACTCTGAATGGCTTGAGGGTGGTAGGAACGCACTGGGATGGCGGTGAAATGAGGCCTCGCTGGAACACCTCAGCGAGGTGGTGGGGGTGCTGAATATGGAGGTCTGCTGGGCTCACCACTACCGAACTAACCTCTGCCCCTAACCAGGGGACCTCTGAAATCTCAAGAGAATCTGGCTCTCTTGTCCTGCTGACCCTACTCTCTTCCTCTCGATCGATAGCCCTCAATACGATGAGCTATCTTTACCAATAGCTAATAGGGAGTCCCATCTCCACCTCTCAGGCCATGTGGGCCCTAATACCTGAGTGTAGCCCCGCTACAAATCTCCACACTCTCTCGGCTTCAGTAGGTAATATCATGAGTGCATGGGGATACAACTTTGAAAATGTAGCCTTATAATCGATCACTGACATATGTCCCTGCTCCAGCTGCTCAAACTGATACCGCAGCTCTTCCCTCTTAGAGAGTGGGATATACTTGTTTAGAAATATCTAAGGGAACTGCTCCTAAGTGATAGAAGCAGAATCTGCTGGTCTGCTGAGAATATAGGACTGCAACCATCTACGAGCTCTGCCCTCTAACTGGAAGGTAGTGAAGTCCACTTCATGGGTCTATAATATCCTCATATTGTGCAACATGTCCCTGCACCTCTCAACAAAATCCTGGGCATCCTCACCTCGCTCACCCCCGTAGTCTGGAGGGTGCAATCGAGTCCATCTATCCAATAACATCAGCGGATTGCTGTCCACATCTGGTCTGGGCTCAGGTGCTACTACTACACGCTGGACCCCACCTACAGGTAGTGTACCCGGGGTATGATGTAATGTTGCTGCCTGACCTGCAGCCTGGGCGGTAGGAGTCTGGGCCCCCCCTCCCGCCTGAGATGTGGCAGGATCTGCTGGAAATAAACCAGCCTGGGACGTGGTGTCCGTAAACCGCATCATACAGCCCATGATCTCCTGGAAGCCTAGCGCCGTCATAAAGTCCACTAGAGCAGGATCTGCTGGGTGCACCTCACCCTGCTCTTCTATAGTAGGATACTCTGGTTGTGGTGCAACTGGGATAGCTCTGGGACGCCCTCGTCCACTACCTCAGGCCGGTACCCTCCCCCAGCCTCTGCCACGACCTCGGAAAATGGGGTAAGTGGCCCCTCCTGTGTCCGGAACATCGGATGCACGCGTCCTCACCATCCGTGAGAGAATAGAAGAATGAGATTTAGTAAACCATCGCCTGCACGATAAAATAAAAACAAGGAGAGGTTTCCTTACACCCTATAGCCTCCATACTGATCCGCAAGACTGTACTGGGTTTTCCCGTGACTCGTGAGACTTATGTGAAAATAGAGCTCTGATACCATGTTGTCACGACCGAAAATCCTAACTCTGGTCGTGATGGCGCCCAACAGCGGGGTCGGGCAAATCAACACTCAATTTACTAAGGGTTCTTTCTTATTTGACTAAACATTTCAATATATAGCAAGTTTTTAAGCTTAAACATAAATCGAAAGGATAATTAACCAGTTTTAATCAAAAGCGATCATAAAGAGGCGTGAGCCAATATATATACAGACCCGTAATCCATAATAACTACCACGTGTGTGCTAGGAACTAGTGTCACAAGTCATACGGGCATACTAACAGAATATACAAAAGATATAATATACAGCCCCACTATCTGAAAGAAATAGACGGGAAATAAGCAAAGTAAACTCCATGGTTCTGCCGAGGATCGTAAGGAGAAGCAGTTCACCGTGAAGTCAAGTCCAACTATAATCAAAATCGAGCTCCGATCTGATAACCAGATGCACCAGCCTCATAACCTGTACAATTAAGTACAGAAGCGTAGCATGAGTACATAAACAAATATGTACCCAGTGAGTATCCCGCCTAACCTCGCAGAAGTAGTGACGAGAGGTTTACTTGACACTCACTAAGGTCCAACAAAATGATTAAACAAGAAATAATATCAGTAATAGGCATACAAGGATGACGAGAGGTTTACTTGACACTCACTAAGGTCCAACAAAATGATTAAACAAGAAATAATATCAGTAATAGGCATACAAGGATGATAAAAACAATAAACATTAAAGATAACTGTAATTCAAAAAAATACTGGAAGTAAATAAACAATTACTATTTCATGTTTCCTTTCTTTAAAAATATCTGCCCAATGAATATCAATAAAAATAATCAGTAAAAATTTAGCATGCACATACCGGATAAAGACAACCGGCCTGAGCCATCATAATAATCATATTTGTGCACTACCGAGGGTCGAAAAGCCCGAACCATAATGTATCCTTCAATCTCGCCGTAGCGTACAACCCGCTTCCATGAGAGTGGAGGAAATAACACTCCGCTCGCGGAATAGAAATTGCGAAGCGGTTACATGCACACACAATCAACACAATATTCTTCATAAATTACTTTTCAGTGAACAATTTCTTTAAAATTTCTAATATTCCATGATCTCAGGGAAACAAGCCGCAATTAACACTATTTCATCAAGCATATAGTTCATTTCAAGGAAAAACACAAGGCATTGTGTAGGCCTAACTACCCGGACATAACAATAATAGTCGCTATGTACGGACTCTCGTCACTTTATGCGTATGTAGCCCCCACAAATATTAGCACATATCCATTTAAATCACCTAGGGGGACAGTTCTCGCTCACAAGGTTAGAAATGAGACTCGACTCGCGTCGAACCTACTCCCTGGGTCAAGAATGCGCTAGAAACTCCGAACTCGTCTTCGAAGGACTCGAAACTAATCAAAAGTTTCGTAACTATATCAAATTATACTTAATGCATAGAATTCTCCTAGTTATTTAGTCAATTCAGCATTCTTGAAGAAATGCCAAAATCCACCCCCGGGCCCCCTGCTCGGATACCGTAAATTCTTGAAGGAAACACTCACCCATAACCTAAAGATCGTTACTATATGATTTTTGTATGAATTCATAACCAATTAACGGGTAATTCTATAAATTCTCGAAAGCCCTAGGTTAATACCCATTTCCTTGATTTTCACTAATTAAGTAGTTAATTTAACTAGTAATCATGTATTAAACTAATACTATGGTAGAATTTACTTACCTTATCAGTAGCTAGGTGGATTGGCTCTTTCCCAAGATCTCTAGGTCGTCAATGGTGGAAGAAAGATGGAGAAAATAAACAGTTCCCGTGTTTTAAAAGAACACACCGCCTACGGTGGTTCCGCACTTGCGGCTCAAGGACTACAAATGCGGTCTCGCACCTGCGAGCAATAGCTTGCACCTACGGAAAATAGGACAAGGGCCTGGGATCACACCTGCGGGCAGGAGTCCGCACCTGCGGGAAAGGGCTCGCACCTACGAGAACTGGGCAGCCCACATGGGGGTCGCTCCTGCAAGGTTGGGACAACAGGAGTGGTCCCGCACCTGCGACTGGGCAACAGTACCTACGGTGACACTAGATCAGGTGCACCAACAACTATTTTAGCTGGTTTTTTGGCCTTGTTAGTGCCCAAGAGGCACCCGGGCCCACCCGAGACCCCGTCCAAATATACCAAAAAGTCGCAAATAATAATACAGACTCGCTCGTTCCTCTGGAACACTCAAAACAATGCAATAACTCATAATAACACCTCAAAACCCCTAGAATCAAAACTTAAGAACTTCATCTTCTTGAATTCGATATCAATGCGTCGAACCGACCTATACTACTCGGAATGACACCAAATTATGCAGGCAAGTCATAAATGACATAAGTGAACGATTCTCAATGTCAAAATTTTGTTCGGACCTCGATAACACAAAAACACATCCCAAACCACAATATGAACTTAAGGAAACTCTTATTTCGATATTGGGCGCTGAAACGCTCTCAGGGTTATCCAAAACCATTCTGAACATACGCCCAAGTCCCAAATCATCATACAAAGCTATCGGAACCGTATAAACTCAATTCCGAGGTCGTTTACTCAATATTTTGACCGAAGTCAAACTTGGCCAAAAAGGCCAACCTTAAGGAACTAAGTATTCCTTTACTGCTCTAAGCACTTCCGAATCCCGGACCACCCGCCCCCGCAAGTCATAAATCACAATAACCCGTTATGGGAAGTTTCATTGGGGGAACGACGTCCGATAACGCAAAATGACCGATCAGGTCATTACATTTTTAGACTATTTTGAGGTAATTAACGATTGTAACTCTAAACCTGAGTGTATGAAACCCCAGTATTTTATATTGTTTTGGTAAATGAGGTGACACGCATGCTAGGTGAAGAGTGTGTGGGAGTGTACTGATAGGGATTGTCACTTGGTCCGTCCTGTAGCGACTATTAAGCCGCATATTCGATTTAAAACCTTACGACATCCTGTAGTTTAGAAATTTATACTTGTTTATGGGATGTGAGCCATGTTTGGGGCCTTGTGCAGACCTTTTTAGTCCCTCAAAGGTGCTATTACACTCTTCTCACACTATCCTGATAGAACAATATTGAACTCAGTCATGTTTTCTACTTATCGTTATTTTCACTATTATCACACTATTTTGAAACTCTGAGAGGTATTTTGGGCTGAGTCCCGTGAGTTGAGATGAATTGCCCGAGTGGCTTGTGAGGATGAACGAGTGTGGCCAAGAGCTGAGTATGTAAGGATAGTTATGGATCGGGTTGCATGCCGCATCAATATATATGTTATATATTACATATGGATCGGGCTCCACGGTGCATCAATATATATTATATATGGATTGGGATATACGCCGCAGCAATATACATATTGTATCGGGCTGCAGGCCACAACAAATATAGCACTTGGGCTATAGGACCCCTCTGAAGTCTGTACATCCCTAGTGGGTGCAGTAAACTATTATATGGATCAGGCTGCACGATGGAGCATATGTTATATGGATCGGGCTGCATGCTGCAACTGTGTGTATATGTGTGTGCGTGTGTGTGTGTGTGTGTGTGTGTGTCTATGTGTGAATGTGTGTGTGTGTGTATTTGATCGGGCTGCCTGCCCCATCAGTTGTGTGTACCCTTGGTACTTGTTGAGTACGAGTGTTTAGTATGAGCATGAGATACTGATAGTGGAGTCACGAGTGACTGAGAGGCTTACCCGAGAGGCTTTATTTGTGGGTGATACTATGCCCGAGGGGCTTATATTTTATGAAACTACTGTTTTCACTCTTCCTTACACTGAGCCTCTAATGATAATGTTGGACAAATGTTTTTATACAATATTTTAAATGGAAACTGGAGTTTTATGAAATATTCGGAATGTAGATTCCTGACTTGATTTATTTATTTCCATTGTTACTTATTATATGGATATACATGACTTATAAATGCTCGTCAATACACTCAAGTTTATAGTTACTTTGTTTACTTACTGAGTTCGCATACTCACATTACTCCCGGCACCTCTGTGTGCAGATCCAGGTAATGGACCATCTCACTAGCTGATTTTCGGACGTGCTTAGAGTTTGATCGAGGATCGAGGTAGCTTCTCACCGTCCCCATCTCACCTCATTTCCTTTCCTTAGTTTATAGTTTTTGTCTTTCGTAATTCAGAATTTTGTAGTAGAAAGTCACCTTATTGTTCATTGTATTCATAGTCCTAGATGCTCATGAAAATTGGCTCCAGGTATTAGGGTAGTGTATAAATTGTTTATCTTATTTTGCTATTTTAACCTGCTAGTTTTGGAAATTATGAAATATTATGATAGTCTGTAATGGTTGGCTAGCCTAGTTCCATGATAGGCGCCATCACGACCGGCTTAGGATTTGTGGTCGTGACAAGTTGGTATCAGAGTCTAGGTTACAAAGGACTCAACGGTCATGAGCAGGTTTAGTAGAGTCTTGTGGATTAGTACAAAGACGTTTGTAGTTATCTTCGAGAGGCTGCAGAACCCTTTGGAAAAATCTCATTTTTCTTGAATCCTGTCGTGCCATTTTTTTGATTCTGGAAATCTAAACTTCTGTTGTTTCATTCTCTCACAGATGGTGAGGACTGGCGCTACCGATCAGGGTGATCAACCCCCAGCTAGACCAGCAAGAGGTCGAGGCTGCGGCCGAGACCGTGGTAGAGGTGGGGGCCATCCCGTGCAGCAGCCAGGGCAGTACCAGTTGATCCCCCTACTATTCAGGATCAGATTCCCGCCGCAGATGGTCCAGCGGGACAGGCTCCGGCACCGGCGGTGCCTATTATTATTACAAGTCTTCATGAGGCCTTGGCTTAGATCTTGACTGTATCTACCACCCTTGCTTAGGCAGTTGCCGCTACTTCTTAGGCCGGGGGAGATAGTCAGACTCCAGTTGCCCGGACACCTGAGCAGATTACTCAGGGCCATTAGACACCGGGGCGGTTCCAGCCCAGCTGGTTGCTCTAGTTAAGGATTTCGCGGTTCCAGTTATGCCAGATGATGAGCAGCGTAGGCTGGAGAGAGGACTTCAGCCTCTGACATTCAGTGGCGTTGAGGGCGAGGATGCCTAGAGTTTTCTGGATAAGTGTCAGAGGCTGCTGCGTATTGCTGAGATTCTGGAGAATAATGGGGTCTCATTTGCTACTTTTCAGTTTTCTGGTGTTTCTTTCACTTGGTGGAAGTCTTTTGAGAGGCGTAGGCCTGTTGGTTACTCACCCCTCACCTGGTAGCAGTTCTCCACTATCTTCTTGGAGAAGTATGTACCCTAGTCTCACTGGGAGGAGCATCGTAGGCATTTTGAGAAGCTGCGTCAGGGGGAGCTATCAGCGATGTGGTATGAGATGCGGTTTTCGTAGTTGGCTCGTCTTGCAACCGAGTTGGTCCCTACTGATAGGGAGATAATTAGGAGGTTCGTGGATGGCCTCACCTATCAGCTTTGCCTTTTCATGGCTCGGGAGAGAATTTCAAGTGCTACCTTCGAGTAGGTTGTTGATATTGCTCGAGATATTGATTTGGTTTGCCGCCAGAAACAGGTAGAGAGGGAGTCCAAGAGACATCGTGGATCGGCTGGTTCTAGTGGTGCTCTTTCCAGGGGGCAGATTTAGCATAGTAGAGGCCGTTTGTTCGGGCCTCCTCGGTCAGGCCGACCAGCCCATAGTGGTGCATCTTCGGGGCATGGTCCCCGCAGTTCTCAGCCAGGACGTCCTTCATTCGGTGCCCTTCCAGCACAGAGTGCAGCTCGAGCAGCATCAGTTCAGGGTTCCTTTATGCATGGTTCTTCTGGTGGCCATTCTGGTGCCAGGGGTTCCTTTCAGTCCCCGTCTCAAGCTCCAGGGAGTTGTTATGAGTGTGGAGAGTTCGGGCATTTGAGGAGTAAGTGTCCTCATCTTCTTGGAGGCTCATCTCAGCAGAGGAGCTAGCCTTCCACTTCAGCTCCAGTTATTTCACCACCCACCCAGGCAGCCAAGGGCAGTAGTCAATTAGCTAGAGGCCGCCCTAGAGAGGGAGGTCGAGCAGGTGGAGGTCAGGCCCGTATGTATGCATTTTCAGCCAGGGTAGATGCTATGGCCTCAGATGTAGTGATCGCAGGTATTGTCTTAGTCTGTCGCCTAGATGCTTTTGCTTTATTTTACCCTGGTTCTACATATTCTTATGTATCGTCATATTTTGCCCATTTCCTAGTTATTCCACGTGAGTCTTTAGTTATGTCTGTTAATGTGTCGACTCCGGTGGGTGGTACTATTGTTGTGGCCTATGTGTATTGGTCGTGTGTGGTATCTGTTGGGGGTATGGAGACCCGAGTGGACCTACTGTTACACAGCATGGTTGATTTTGATGTGATATTGTTCATGGATTGGTTATCTCCGTGTCATGTTGTTCTTGATTTTCACGCTAAGACCGTGACCTTAGCTATGCCAGGACGTCAGAGGATTAAGTAGAGAGGTTCTTCCGAGTATGTGCCTAGCAGGGTGATTTCCTACCTGAAGGCCCAGCGCATGGTTGAGAAGGGGTGTTTATCATATCTGGATTTTGTGAGGGATGTCATTGGTGAGACTCCCTCTATTGAATCGGTTCATGTGGTCCGTGAACTTTCGAGACGTGTTTCCTGCAGACCTGCCAGGTATGCCACCTGACAGGGACATTGATTTTCGTATTGACCTGGTGCCAGGAACTTAGCCTATTTCTATTCCACTTTATCGTATGGCACCAGCGGAGCAGAAGGAATTAAAAGAGTAGCTTCGGGAACTCCTAGATAAGGGATTCATTTGGCCCAGTGTCAGCTTGGGGTGCACCGGTGTTGTTTGTGAAGAAGAATGATGGTTCTATGCGCATGTGTATTGATTATCGGCAGTTGAACAGGGTTACGGTGAATAACCGGCATCCCTTGCCTCGTATAGATAACTTGTTTGATCAGTTTCAGGGTGCCAGGGTATTTTCCAAGATTGACTTGCGTTTCTGCTATCATCAGTTGAAGATTCGAGGGCCATACATTCTGAAGACTACTTTCAGGACTAGATATGGTCATTATGAGTTTCTGGTTATGTCATTCGGGCTGACCAATTGCCCAACAACCTTTATTCACTTGATGTAGAGTGTATTTTGGCCTTATCTGGATTCTTTCGTCATCGTGTTTATTGACGATATCTTGGTGTATTCCCAATCTGGGGAGGATCATGAGCAGCATTTGAGAGTTGTGCTTCAGACCTTGAGGGAGAAAAGATTGTATAAAAACTTTTCAAACTGAGAGTTTTGATTTGATTCAGTAGCGTTCTTGGGGCAATGTAGTGTCCAGTGAGGGTATTCAGGTTGATCCGAAGAATATATAGGAGGTGTAGAGTTGGCCTAGACCGTCATCAGCTATCGAGATTCACAGCTTCCTTGGTTTGGCAGGGTACTATCGCCGTTTCGTAGAGGGATTTTCATCTATTGCAGCACCTATGACCATACTGACCAAGAAGGGTGTTAAGTTCAGGTGCACTGAGGAGTGTGAGGAGAGCTTCTAGAAGCTCAAGTCAGCTTTCACTACAACTTTGGTGTTGGTTTTGCCTACGGGTTCAGGTTCCAGACAGTTGAAGGTGCATGAGTATAATTATCCAGTGCACGATCTTGAGCTAGCAACTATTGTCCACGCCTTGAATATTTGGCGTCATTATTTATATGGAGTGCATTGTGAGATTTTCACTGATCACCATAGTTTGCAGCATTTTCTTAAGTAGAAGGATCTGAACTTGCGTCAAAGGATATGGTTGGAGCTTCTCAAGGTTTATGACCCCACCATTCTATATAATTCAGGGAAGGCCAATGTAGTGGTTGATGCCTTGAGTCGCATAGCAGAGAGTTTGGGAAGTCTAGCCTACCTTCTAGTAGCTGAGCGACCTTTAGCAGTTGATATTCAGGCTTTAGCGGGTCAGTTGGTGAGATTGGATCTATCAGAACCCCCGCGAGTACTGGCTTGTGTAGCCTCCAGGTCTTCTCTTAATGATCATATTAGAGCACGCCAGTGTGATGATCCACACTTGCTCGCTCTTCAGGACAGGGTCCGTCGCGATGATGCCAGGGATGGGGGCCGGATTTTCGTGCCCAATGTGGATGGGCTTCGAGGGTAGATTCTAGATGAGGCCCATAGTTCACGGTATTCCAACCATCCGGGTGCCGCGAAGATGTATTAGTATATGCGACAACATTATTGGTGGAGGCGGATGAAAAGCGATATTGTTGATTTCGTGGCTCAGTGTCTCAACTGTCAGCAAGTCAAGTATGAGCACCAGAGGCTGGGTGGATTGCTTCAGAGATAAGATATTCCGGAGTGGAGGTGGGAACGGATCACCATGGACTTCATAGTTGGGCTTCCACGGATTTCGAGGAGGTTTGATGCTATATGGGTTATTGTGGATCGGCTGACCAAGTCCGTGCGCTTCATTATTATTGGTACTACTTATTCTTCGGAGAGGTTAGCATAGATTTTTATTAGTAAGATTGTCTGATTGCATAGGGTTCTAGTTTCTATCATTTCTGACAGAGGTACTCAGTTCACATCTCAGTTTTGGAGGGCCGTGCAGAGGGAGTTAGGTACTCAGGTTGAGTAGAGCACATCGTTTCATCCTCAGACTGACGGGTAGTGGGAACGTACTATTCAGATCTTGGAGGATATGTTTCATGCCTATGTCATTGATTTTGGGGGTTCATGGGACCAGTTTCTGCCACTCACGGAGTTTGCATATAATAATAGTTATCAGTCGAGCATCTTAATGGTAGGAGGTGCAGATCTCTGGTTGGTTGGTTTGAGCCGGGCGAGGCTTGGATATTGGGCCCGGACCTGGTTCAGGATGCGTTGGGTAAGGTGAAGTTTATTCAGGAGCGGATTTGTACGGCGTAGTGAAGCCAGAAGATTTATGCGGACCGGAAGGTCCGAGATGTGTCTTTCATGGTTGGGGAGAAGGTGTTGCTGAAGGTTTCACTCATGAAGGGTGTTATGAGGTTCGGGAAGAGGGGAAAGCTGAGTCCCCGGTTCATTGGGCTACTTGAGGTGCTTCAGAAGATTGGGGAGGTGGCTTATAGACTTTTCTTGCCTCCCAGCTTATCGAGTATTAATCCGGTGTTCCTTGTTTTGATGCCCCAAAAGTATGTGGGTGACCCGTCTCATGTTTTGGACTTCAACACGGTTGCACTGGAGGGTAATATGTCGTATGAGGTAGAGCCAGTTGCTATTTTGGGTCGTAAGGTTTGAAAGCTGAGGCCTAAGGATATATCTTCAGTGAAGGTTCAATAGAGAGGACAGCCGGTGGAGGATGCCACTTGGGAGACCGAGCGGGAGATGTGGAGCATATATCCTCACTTATTCGAGACTACAGGTATGTTTCTAGACCCGTTCGAGGACGAACATTTGTTTAAGAGTGGGATGTAACGCCCCGGACGGTCGTTCCGTGAAACTAGCCATGTTTCCCATGTTTCTGCTTTATTGTATGTTGCTTAGCCTATTTATGTTGTGTTAGGTCGGTTGGTTTCGGGTTCGGAGCGGTCGTGGTGAGAACAGAGACACTTAGTCTCTTAAATTAGCTTAATAGTTGAAAAAGTCAACTAGGAGTTGACTTATTGGTAAACGACCTCAGAATGTGGATTTTATAGTTTGGATAGCTCTGTTAGGTGATTTGGGACTTAGTAGTGTGTTCGGAATGAAATTTTGATGTCCGGTGTAGAATTAGGCTTGAATTGGCGAAAGTTAATTTTTTGCAATTTTCGATCTGTAGGGGAAAATACGCTATCGGGGTCGGAATAGAATTCCGGAAGTTGGAGCAGGTTCGTAATGTCATTTTGGATATGTGTGCAAATTTTGAGGTCATTCAGACGTGTTTTGGTTGGTTTCGGCATCATTGGCGGATTTAGAAGTTTCAAAGTTCATAGGCTTGAATATGATGTGATTTTGATGTTTTTGCGTTGTTTTTGGTGTTACGAAGGCTCGACTAAGTTTGAATGAGTTATGGAATTTGTTGGTATGTTTGGTTGAGGTCCCGAGGGCCTCGGGTGAGTTCCGGTGTTTATCGGAGTGTGTTTGCCCTTAGAGGCACTACTGTAGCTACTCAATGTTTGCCCACTGGTTTCCTTATATGTGATTGCAATAGTGGGGATGCGATCGCATAGGTTGTTCTGAGTCAGTGTTCTTTTTCTTCTATGTGATCGCCTATGTGGGGCCGCGCTCGCGTATGAGAGGGAGGGGAAGCAAAGTGATCGCATTTGGTCTTGTGCGATCGCGTAGTATAATTTTTGTGGGACAGCAGACTATTCTTCGCGATAGCGTGGGAACTGCCGCTATCGCAAAGAAGAAAGGGACCTGGGCAGAAAGTTTTTAAGTTCTAATTTTGGGGGTTTTTGGCCATAACTCAATATTCCATTAGAGAGCTCGGGGG
Organism: Nicotiana paniculata; assembly: GCA_005239505.1. NCBI lineage: Eukaryota > Viridiplantae > Streptophyta > Magnoliopsida > Solanales > Solanaceae > Nicotiana > Nicotiana paniculata. The sequence goes on along the minus strand of MDKI01138689.1, from coordinate 5,035 downwards.
AAGGGGAATTTGGACGATATTTTCAGTGGGATTCTTGTGGTAAGTGTTCTTTAATCATTTTTGGTTTAATTTCATTAATTTGTATTGATCATTACCATGCAATTTGAGGAGTTAAAGTAGAAATTTGGAAAAAATGGGAGGAAGAATTGAAAATTTCTTTTGATGATTTGAGTGGGCAATTATGGTCGGATTTTGCTAATTTTGGTATAGGTAGACTCGTGAGGGAAATTTTTCTAAATTTTGCTAAATTTTTGTCGGATTTTCCGAGACGTGGGTCCGGAGCTCGGGTTTGGCCAATTTCGAGAATTGTGCCTAATTTTGATAGTTTTCGATTGGGGTTCATCTCCCTAGCATATTTTGATGTTATTAATCTGATTTGTGATAGACTTGGAGCATTTGGGAGCCAGGGGGCAAGACCATCGCAGAGTAGCTTTTGGGTTGTCTTGAGGTAAGTAACGATTGTAACTCTAAACCTTAGGGTATGAAACCTCAGTATTTTATATTGTTTTGGTAAATGAGGTGACACACATGCTAGGTGACGAGCGTGTGGGCGTGTACCGATGAGGATTGTGACTTGGTTCGTCCCGTAGCGACTATTAATCCGCATACTCGATTTGAAACCTTACGAAATCCTGTATTTTAGAAATTTATACTTGTTTATGGGATGTGAGAAATGTCTGTGGCCTTGTGCCGAACTGTTTAGACCCTCAGAGGTACTTTTTCACTATTCTCACACTATCCTGATAGAACAATTGTGAACTCAGTCATGTTTTCCACTTGTCATTATTTTCATGTTATCACACTGTTTTGAAACTTTGGGAGGTATTTTGGGCTGAGTCTCGTGAGTTGAGATGGATTGCCCGAGTGGCTTGTGAGGATGACTGAGTGAGGCCGATAGCCGAGTATGTGAGGATAGTTGTGGATCGGGTTGCACGCCGCATCAATATATATGTTATATATTGCATATGGGTCGGGCTGCATGCCACAACAATATATATTATATATGGATCGGACTGTACGCCGCAGAAATATACATATTTGACAGCGGTCAACGCCGCAACAAAATGGCTGTAGGATCCCCTCCGGAGTCTGTACACCCTAGTGGGCGCAGTAGACTATTATATGGATCAGGCTGCATGCCGCAGCATATGTTATATGGATCGGGCTGCTCGTCGCAGCAGTTGTGTGTATTCAAGGTACTTGTTGTGTACGAGTATTTAGTGTGAGCAAGAGATACTGATAGTGGAGTCACGAGTGACTGAAAGGCTTTCCCGAGAGGATTTATTTGTGAATGATACTATGCCCGAGGGGCTTATATTTCATGAAACTACTGTTTTCACTCTTCCTTACACTGAGCCTCTGATGATAATGTTGGAAAAATGTTTTTACACGAGAATTTAAATGGAAACAGGAGTTTTATGAAATATTAAGAATGTAGATTACTCACTTGATTCATTTATTTCCACTGTTACTTATTATATGGATTTACAAGACTTATAAATGCTCATCACTACACTCAAGTTTTTAGTTACTTTGATTACTTACTGAGTTGGCGTACTCACGTTAGTCCCTGCACCTTTGTGTGGAGATCCAGGTACTGGATCATCTCACTAGTTGATTTTCGGACGTGCTTGGAGTTTGATCGAGGATCGAGGTAGCTGCTTAGGGTCCCCAGCACACCTCATTTCCTTTCCTCAGTTCATAGTTTTTTTCTTTCGTACTTCAGATTTTTGTAGTAGCAAGTCACCTTATTGTACATTGTATTCATAGTCCTAAATGCTCATGACAGTTGGCTCTAGGTTTTGGGGTAGTGTATAAATTGTTTATCTCATTTTTCTGTTTTAACATGCTAGTTTTTGGAAATTATGAAATATTATGATAGTCTGTAATGGTTGGCTAGCCTAGTTATATGATAGGCGCCACCACGGCCGGCTTAGGATTTGGGGTCGTGACAGATAAAACGTAAATAGATGAAACAAACAAGTATAATTTACGCTGTACAATTCTCTTCTTTTTAATTTAGCCGGCTCTCAACTAGCAAGTTCCCTCCGTGATCGGAGCATATACATAGATGTAGTGAATTTCATCAAGAGGTTGTGATAATTCAATTAAGGGAAAAATCCTTAAATACACTGGCTTCTGGCCTAATATTACGCACGATTCCATGAAGATAATATATATATATAGGAAATGCCATCCAACATAAAAGTAAAGTGTGCACTGCCAGAGGGTCCAATGGCGCGAACCATAGATGGATGTATTAACCTGTCGAGGCAAACAGCCCGCTCCCATGAGAGTGTGGTACATAAATCCTGCCGAGGCGAACAGTCTGATCCCATAAAAGTATTAGAAGGAAATACCCCGCTCGCAAAACATACATGCGACGTGGTTACATAAAGATGTCTTAAGTTATTATAATATTCCTCAATTCCTTTCGAAATTATGAAGTTCAGACGATATTCCTAAATTCAACTCCTTTTAAAAAAAATTAATAAGTGAACTCAATCCCGCTTCCTCTCAAGGCAAATAATAAAAATAAATCAATAACAATATCAACAAAGCATGATGTAAGCCTAAATTTACCCGGACATAAGCATAGCTAGTAGCCACGTGCGTACTCTCATCACCTCATGCACACGTATCCCCCACAAATAGAAGCACTTATAATTTTTGTCCACATATGGGGTTACTTCCCTCTTACTAGGTTAGAAAGGAGACTTACCTCGCTCCGAAGTTCCATAACAGGTAATCCATGCCCTTCTGATGATTGAAATCAATGCACAACGCTCCAAAACTAGCCAATAGTTATGAAAACCCATTAATATATACTCAATTACCCATTATAATCAAATTTACAACAATTCCTAACCCCGAACGAAAAGTTGGTAAAATCACCCTCGGGCCAACGTGCCCGTATTCCGAAATTTCTCGAAGATAAACCTTACCCATAATATTACGAACTCAAATATATAATTTGTTCCCAATTCCATGTCCAACTTCGTGGCCAAAAATCCATGAATATAAATTTCTAGGTTTTGCTTCAAAATCCCAAATTCCACTAATTTCCGTGCTAAAATATATACACAATCGATGTATTTAACTCAAACTAGTATAAACCACTTACCTCATGCTTGGTGGTGAAAATGGCACCTCAAAGTTTCTACAAAATCAGCTCCCACGGAATAAAGGGGATTGAAATGGGCCAAACCCCTGATTTAAAGAAGGCACTGCCCAGCCCCAACCTTCACACATGCGGTCCATTTGCCGCTCATGCGGTTCCGCACTTGCGGAAAACCATCGCTGGTGCGGCTCTAACTCGACCCAGCAGCTTCCGCTCCTGCGATCTCACTTTCGCATATGCGCCTTTGTAGGTGCAGATTTTCCCTCGCACCTGCGCTCCTTCCCGCTTCTGCGACTCCTAGGCAGTTTCTGCGGCTCCGCACTGGCCGCCAAATCCTCGGAGGTGCGGTTACACTAGAAAACAGCAGCCTCATCACCTCCCTATGGAAAAATTTGATCCGTTGACCACCCGGAATCCACCCGAGGCCCCCGGGACCCCGTCCAATCACACCAATGTGTCGCAAAACACATTACGAACTAAGTCGAGCCTTGAAATCACATCAAACAACATTAAATCATGAATTTCGTCCCAATCTGAACTTGACGAACTTAGAATTTCAAACTTCTTCATTCGATGCCGAAACCTAACAAATCATGTCCGATTGACCTTAAATTTCGCACACCAGTCATATTCAACTTCCGGAATCGAAGTCTGACCCCTATATCAAAAGGTCCGCTTCTGTCCAACACCTCAAAACCCTCGAATTTCTAACTTTTGCCAAATGACTCCAAAATGACCTACGGACCTCCGAATCCACTTCCGATTGCACTCCCAGTACCAGATTAACAATACGGAGTTGTTCGACACAGAATCCCAAATGGACATCGATACCACATAAATGCACTTCAACCAAAATTTATGAACTTCTTCCAAAATTCCAATTTTCACAGTGGATCCGAATAGAGGCCCGAGTCCGAAATCATCATGTGATACTGCCGGAACCTTCTAATCCCAAATGAGGTCGTTTAGTCAAAAATTAAATTTTAATAAATTCTTCCAACTTAAAGCTTCCGAAATGAGAATTCTCTTTCCAAGTCAACTCCGAACTTCTCGAAATTCAATTCCGACCATGTGAACAAGTCATAATACATGAAGTGAAGCTTTCACGACCCATATCCTAATCCAGGTCCCGATGGCACCCAACACCGTAGTCAGGAAAGCCAACATCAATTTACTATTGAGTTTAACTCGTTTTACCAACACATTCCCAACACTTAATTGATTTAAATTTAAAACATTAGGCATGATGCGATACTAAATTGCATAGTCTAGCCTGTGATATACCTTACATTTGAAGTGCTTTAATGATAAAAATACACTTCTTAGGTGCTTAATGGAGTTTATTTCATGTGTAGGTGAATTGGAGATGGAAACAGAGCTAAAGGGATGCAAATACGTCGAAAATACGCAAAAAGAGACACCCGGGCGTTTTCCCCCTAAAGTCGGGCACCCCCTGGCGTTAGGGGGGCGTTTGCCCGATAAGGCCAGGCACCCCCCGGGCGTTAGGGCCCAAACGCCAGGCCTGCCTTGGCCTTAAGGGGGCGTTTGGCCCCAAACGCCCGGCGTCCCAATTTCGGCCAGGTTCGAGTTTTGACGAGTTTAAGTGTTTCCCGGCTGAAATAGAAGTCACTTACGTGGTTATGGTTGGCCCAAAACATATAAATATACCCCAAACAACACAACTTAAACAGACGGAAGAAGATACGGAAGGATTCAACAAGACAACACCATAGAAGTGACAAACATCGATTTCTACGTCTAGTATTCCTTACTTTGTATTTAAATTATGCAATTCCTTTTAGTTTTGGTTCTCAGTAGCATGAGTAGCTAATTTCTTTAGTCTAGGGTTTATGTAGAACCCGTTGGGGATGAATTCATTGTGATATTAATATATTTTGGTTGATTAAACTCTTT